>MJUU01014503.1:19571-31314 GCA_002080025.1 Modiolus philippinarum | reverse complement strand
AAAAAAAAAAAGAAAAAAAAAAAAAAATCAAATGATGAATTTGGCGCAATTGATCTAATAAGACATTACCATAAACCCTTTCGCATTGTAATACAAGAAACAAACACTTCTTGATCATATGGCACACTCACTCCTTGATGGTTGCCTTGACTTAGTAGTTTCATATGAGAGGCTTTTCTCAGCAACCACTGTAGCTAGGTGAACATATTGTTCATGATAATATAAGGGTATTGCCTTTAAACCTGTATCCGGCACACTTGCAGCACGATTTTTCCTTAATACATCGGCAAAGATCCAAATTCAAAGGAATTAAAAATTAAAGGGAACCATCAATATTTTTTACCAAGTTTGGTTCCATTGGTTTGTGGTTTTAGAGTTGAATATCATTGACTGCTTTCCCATTGTGCTGAATGTTATACTTTATTCCCCACTGACAGAAATCTTTGTCGAGATGCGGACTGGCCGGAAGAATTCTAAAAAGGACAAACTGCGGATAATTATGACCAAGTTATTTCCCAAGTTACCAAGTAGTTTAACTAAAGATATCTTAATTTGTTTAAATAAAGGGTCAAATGTTAAACTTAGTTCTTCGCTGCATCAGGTGTGGACTAGCAAGACCATTTCTGATATGAAGAAAAATATGATAAAATGGAAAATTTGTTAAATTATGTAACACGCGTCCTTGGAGAGCATGGCTATTTTAATAGAGTCAATTTTGGCGATGCTCTCTGGAGCTCGGTTATTAGACCTGCTTGAACACACGCTAGTGCTGTCTTGGCACCCCTATTGTCAGCAAATACTGCCATTATCGATAGTTGGCAGTATCGTGCAGCCAAATTGTTCTCAACACAAAACTCAACATACCGGGATCTGCCGTATTACTAGAACTCGGTTGAGAACCAGTCAGTGCCTTTGTAACACGACAGAGAATATCGTACTATAAACGGCTTGCTGGATTACCAAACGACAGACTATGTAAACGTGTTTTAAATGAAATAGTTAGCCGAAACGAGAATGTGTATGTGCATGAGATCAACAGCTTATTTGACCGATTCGGTTTAGAAAAGTTTGATTTTACTTTTGCAAAGGCAACAAGAGAAGGTCTGTTACTTGACATGACAACTAAAGGTAGTTTGAATCTTTTCCTGAACTGCTTTATACAAACGGGTAAACATAGCTATTTGTCCGATGTAAGTAACTTCCAATCATCTAGATTGAAGTTGCTTGCGCGAACGAATTGTTTATGTTTAAATAAAAACTTATTTAGAATGCACATGGCCCAGGATGAACGATGTCCTTTATGTGATACGGGAGAACCGGAAAATCTTGAACATTTTTTGTTACGATGCCCGATCCTTGGAGATATTAGAACTAAATATTTTGATAGATTAGATTAAACGTATTTTATTAGCTGAAAATAGCAAAAAGGATAAGACAAAAGTTATACAAACTTATAACGTCTTCTCCTACATAATTAAATTAACAATACAATAGCTATAGATTCATGCATATACATGTAGAAAACTATAAAACATGTAGTTAAACAGTATGAACATTTAAAGAGATATATGAAAGATAACATAAAGAAAAAAAAAGGTAAAGCATTTTGATCAAAATAGAATAAAAAGAGATAATGTCACTGCCTGCTTGTCTAAGTTTGTGTCTAAAATGTCTGCAATTATGTCGCAAGAAATCGATTTGTCCCTTTAATATAAGTATAAACCTGTTTGACAATACGTTCATTTTCAGCATCTGTAAGGTAAACATTACCAGCTGCAAGTAAATCTAAGTCTACAGGACATGTTGCTGGTAACCATCCGAGATTCTGCATCAGCGAATTTCTTTGATCTATATAATTAGGACATTCAAAGAAAGAATGGAAATAATTTTCAATAGGTGCCCCACAACGACATGCTGGATCTTTTATTATATTAACTCGAGATAAGTCATAATTCAAAAGGGACGCATAACATCTAAGTTGAGTTAAGAGTATATTTAATTTTCTAACTCCAAATGAAAAGTAAGTCGGAACTTTTGGTTTAGAGCAAAAACATGATTTTAAACCACTTTTAAATTTACATATTGAATCCGTAATTCGAGACTTAGGTTGTTCCACGATATAATTGTTGATGGAATATATGAATCTTATGTCGATGACAAGCGACAAAACGGGAGCATGATATCTTCTGCATTTCTCAAAGAATAGGTAGTCATACTCTGAAAACTTGGTGGTATCAAGTCATAGAGGTACGAAGGGACTTTATTGTTTTTAACGTTGTAAAAAAGTTGCAGCTTTCTTTTCTCTCTTCGAATTCCTAATGGTTCCCAACCAGTTTCATTGTACAGTTTATCAGAACCAGTGAAGGATGGGAGACGTGTAACAATTTTGGCTGCCTCGAGTTGTAATTGTTCAAGTCTAGAGGCATTTACAATTCCACAGTTATCCCATACCTCACTGGCATACTCAAATAAAGGTCTGATATATACTAAGTATAAATTTTCTAAATTCTTTCGACAGAGCTTAAATTTCATTTAACGAAGAACATTCAGATGTTTTGATACAGACGTCACAATTTGATCAATATGAATATTCCATTTTGCATCACTACTAAATGTGATCCCAAGATGTTTATGGCTCTGAGTAACTTGCATATTTTGTTCGTTAAATGTAAAAGATAAATCAGGGAACTGAGCATTTGAAAAAAAAAAAAAAAAAAAAAAAAACATTATTTTGGTTTTATTTGGATTGAAATTCATCATCCATTTTCTAGACCATTCGTACAGTTCATTCAGGTCATGATTGATACCAGACTGTATTTGTTCACTACCATTACTTGAATAATTCAACGAAGTGTCATCTGCAAATAGCCTACACAGAGATTTCAATTTTTCAGCAATATCATTTATATAGGTAATAAATAAAAGAGGACCCAGCACAGACCCTTGAGGGACACCTGCACTCACTGGTTCAAGAGACGATTTACAATTATTTATAACTACTCCCTTTTTCTGTTATGCAGAAAACTTTTAAACCAATTCAGGAAATTTCCCCTAATTCCATATGATTTCATTTTGTGTAGTAACCCTTTATACCAAAGTTTATCGAATGCTTTCGAGAAGTCGCAAAAAACAAAGCAATTTATTTCTTTTCTTTCCAAGGAATCAAGAATGCAATTGTACATTTCAATTAGCTGGTGAACGGAAGAATGTTTTGGGAGAAAGCCAGATTGAAGTTCATAAATTAACTTATTTTGATTTAAATAATTATAGATATATCTATATACTACTCGTTCCATAATTTTTCCTACCTTCCACTCTGAAGGAAATTTATTCTGTCGAATAGATTTATTAAAAATAGTATGCAAAGGTTTTGCAATAGCTTCGGGGCAAGTTATTAACATTTTATGACAAATAATATCAGGTCCGGTTGCTTTGTTTGGATCTATTGTTTTGATTATATCAACTATATCATGAGCAAAAAGGATACATCAGTCTTATCATCAAAATTGGGCAAGGGGATATTGTCATCATCTATAGATGAAATTGTACAAAAATATCTTTTAAGCAATGAACACTTTTTGTCATCTTCATATACAGTGTCTTCAAAATTTTCGAAGTTAACAGAGTTTTGTAAGGGAGGGATATTGTATGATTTTGATTGCGATTTGATAAGAGTTTTCATTATTTTCCAATATGTTTTCGAATCATTTGCATTTTCTAAAATGATGTTGTCCAAATTTTTTTCAAAATTTTCTTTAGCAATTTTTTCATGTTATTGACTTTGTTTCTCTGCTGTTTGTATCTACCTGTATCATATAATGTGTTAGTTTTCAATGCAACATACCTGTATCTTTCTCTTTTTCTAATTTCACGCCGAATTTCATTATCAAACCAGGGTTTGTCTTTGTTCCGAATAGTTACAAATTTTGTTGGTATTGATTCTCTTGCAATTTCAAGATAGACTTTTGTAAATTCTTTACACATGTCATCAATATCTTCATAACCTTTCAAATATCCAAGTCAATGTTATCAACCATATTTGAAAATTTTACCTTATCCATCCTGTCATACAACCATATCTCCCGTTTAAATGTGATTTGCTTGTTACTAGGACATTCTAAAAAGACTACAGAAGCATCGTGGTCACTTATTTCTAATGGGATGTTGAATACATCAGAGTAATTATAATTTACTGTATCACTTATAATAATTGGATCTAATAAAGTACTGCTATGGTCTGTGACCCTGGTTGGTTTATTAATAACGTTTTTAAAGTTAAATATATTCATTAATTCAATCAATTTATTATTAGATTTCTTGAAAAGGTCAGAGTTCATATCTCCTGTCAGTACAATATTGTTGTTGGTTTGATATCCAGTTTCAATAGAAAGCCTTAGACGTGTCCAGTAGTTACTATCAGTCCATTCAGGACGATACGTGTTGCACAACGGAATGGATTGACCTTTTCTCCGCATTTCTACCCAAATAGTCTCATCTTGATTCTCTACGTACTAAAGAAAAATCACGTTTAAAATAGATCAAAACACCCCCTCCAATCTTATTTCTATCTCTTCGATGGACATTGCTTGAGAAAAAATCTTATTGCAAGTCTTCATCAAATATTTCTCGGTCTAAATTGGTTTCTGTAATCGTGACAATGTCAAATTCTTCGGTAAAATGATTCAGAAAATCAAGTTTATTGCTTATACTACGAATGTTTATATTACAAATTGAGATGACATCTCCATTTATTGAATTCGGGCCTGGGTTTTGTTCCACATTTCCAATTAGAAGGACAAAGTGCAGAACAAACAGCAGGAACACAACGTCGATATTTGGAGAAACACTTTGAAGAATACTTAATGAAAGGACAAAAAGTGAACAATTTATGTTTGTAAGAAAAAATGTTTTGTACGAGTCTGGTTTAATGTTTAACGGACCATAATACCTGAATTTACAATTGTTAAACATACCAATAGCCGCCCTGTAACATTCAATGCTATTACTCATCGGGTACGACAGGTAAGGCTAATTCCTGAACAGACCGGCCATTAGGTACAAGTAACATAAGCACAAACAGACAACGCAGGCAGCAACATTGCAATACAAGAATATATACAAAATAATTACAAACAAAACAAATACAAAACATGATTGGTAAATAAGATAAAAAGAGGTCCATTCAAAGGTATATCTTAATATATCAATATAGATCCTTCATTTTAAACAGTTTGGAGCATGAGTCTTGTAAACTTACATTCCTGTTATCATTATGTCAAATGTATTTCGAATTCACAAAAAACTAACTTGTTTTACAATTTTCGTAGTTTTCAGGTTGATAGTACACATTTGAATCAAAATCAATGTAATATTCCCTGCTTGTTTGCAACAATCATTAGAGGGTCTATAATAACTGCACATTATTACCTAAAAAATAAAGCAAAATCTTACCTGTCCTTATTGTTCGACGCACACTTCATTGATTATCATTTTGGACCTGTCCACTTTGATACAATTATCAAAAAAAGTTTTAGAACAATATTTAATTTATTTAATTGTTAGGTTTTAGTATTGTTTATCAGTTTGTATTTTTGGAACACTACTACAATCTTGACCATATTCAACTTTTGATTATTTCACCCCTACACTTTCATTGATAAATTTTTGGACTTGTCCACTACAATTTCATGCGATTCATGTGTAGCTGTTAATCTCAACAAGTAAAAAATATAGGTTCCTTTTTAAAATAGTCTATGAAACTGAGGTCAGGGGACTTAAGTTGATTAACTTGTTGATATGTTTAAATGTTTGTTATGCCTATTGTTTATTGTTTGTCACAAACATTATATGTTTCATGACAATAAAGAATTTGAATTTGAATCATAAAGTCGGATTTATACGAATGTTTCTGCTTTTATCACGGTATGTATTAATAATTATTCTAAACTGTTATTGTCACTATGGGATAAATAAATAGTATTCAGTAAATATAAAATGAACAAGAAATGGAAACCACATGGGAAACCAAATACATATAATACAAACGGAGAGATGACGGATTAATAACAAATAAAATACAATAAACAATAAAGAGAAAAAGAGTAGTCAGAAGGAAGATATAGGACAAATATATATAAACACACATTTGATTACAATTAAATATGAAAAAGTCAATGCATTTTGCAATATTCATATATTAATATGCATATTTTTTCAACCAATATTTTGATATGTTTGCTGCGGTTACTGATATCAACTTCATGGAACTGTCACAACGTGCCAAATTGTTGTTTTTAATCGGTGATTTAGGATATGCTTTCAATAATGATGTAGGTAATTTATATGATATTTGTGGCAGGAAATTTTTATTGGACGTTTTTTACCCCCGTAACAGTATCTTAAATCCTTGTAATGACAATGTTTTTAAACAATTCTGTGACTTTGTAAATTTGTACAGTTGATTCATATTATGAATGTGATATGACTTTTCCTTTTTATGGGCATTTTACACTAATGTATATACATTGTATTTTTTATCTCATTGTATATAATTATTTCGTTCAGTAGACGCACCGTCACATGTACCCTTGTGACTGGTGCCCGGATGTAAAGGGGAAGCTTCTAAATGATATATATATATATAAAGGAATGACCCGCTGAATATCATATCCTGTATCTCATGTTTGTCTCGACTGCAACAAACAGACTTGGAACCTTGACATAGCGTTCAAAAATACAAAAAAAATGTCCAAGTTGCATAATAAACAGTCAATTTTAGTGAGTAACCTCTCACCAACAGCATTAAAATAAAACAAAAAGATCCAAAATAGTCAGAAACAATTACAATTCTGTCATCAGCGTTGACAACAATAAGGTTAATTCTAGAAAGTTTTTTTTAAATGTTTCTTAAATACAATTAATTGATATTTATTGTATCCAAGTTCATATTTCTATTTTTTCCGTATTTTGTCATTAATTAACCTTGTTTTTTCGATGATAACGATATGACGGCAAAGACACACTCACCAATGAATAAAATAATATTCACAACTAGGCGAGATAAAAGATTAAAAAAAGTCCTTGTGTGTCATCCAAAAGGTGGGCAAGATGATTTGACGTTTTTTTTTTTTTCTTTATTTTTTTTTGTCAATCGATCATTCCCAAAACTCAGCTAAAAGGTGGAATAAGCTCCAAGGATCTTCTTGATGAAGAAAATACTAGTCGTGAAAACAATTCATATATAACATCTAAAAACAGCGACAAACTAGGAAATCTTATTTAATCCTCAGGATAAGCATGTTAATATGCTTATACAGGTCTTGAAAAATAAATTATATGCGTCTGAAGTCAAAGACCAACTGAGTTAAAGTCTTAGGATGTGATATTATCGAGAACATCTTTCCACTGAGGAATTTGACCACAACAATTTGAGTGACACGCAACACTTCATTTACATTTCACTGTTGCATATAAGGCCCCATTTTGATGAATTTACATCTCGTCGGTGCAACTCGGATCTAAAAATTGGAAAACCGCTGCCAAAATATTATATAAACTGAATCTAAATATACTCTCTCAGAAGGGTGCATTCCGACCTTACAATGGATCATGAACTAATTCGTTGAAGAAAGATAGTAAAAAGGTTTCTTCTCTAAAATATCACTATCAAAATTATCAAACATATTTATTTAACAAAATAATTCCTAAAGGTCTTCAGGTAAAAGCGACGCATAACATCGGTCATACTTCACAGTATTTTAACGCTAAATGGAACACAACTTTAGGTGTTCACAAAAACTTAATTCTTTTGAGAGAGAACTCTTTAAGTCAAACTAAATTTCTTGAAAGCAAAATTGTAAAAACTAAAGACTTTCTCAAGAATTCATGTTCACCAACCGAGTTCTCCGTTTATTTGGACAAATTATCTTACTTTATTAGTACACACAATACTAATTTGGAAGCAAAAAAGAGACGGAAATTTGAAAGAGACAACATTACGCATGTTGTTCCAATGTTTGTACCTCTTGAAAACAACAAAGAACAAAAGAAAAGCAGTAACAGACGCTTTAAGAGGGCAAATATTAATGTTACAACCGATAAATCACCTGTTTTGCATTTATCTACGACTTCGTTGTCAAGAGATGAAAAATCCCTGCTTTCTAAAGGATTTGGTTTCTGTCAAACACCAAGTCATCTTGATGCCAACACACCCAGGGACGACAAGCACTCTTTCTTTGGGCGGTTGCGTTTAAAAGAATATTTTTCGAAGTAGGGAGAAAGAGGATGAAATCTCTGAGCATTTTGATTCAGACACAGACTCAAAAAACTTTAGTATATTTAGAAAAAAGAGTACCTGGACACCCAAGTGCAGTAAATCAGAACCCTTGGAATCATACATCGAAGCTGTCCAAGAGGAAGTGGAATGCCAGCTACCACGTCAAAGACCTCCTTTTTCTAATCTGTCAAAAAAATGAAAGAGAAGCTCTGCACAATCTTGAAAAATAGACATATTCATCAAAAAAGCAGAAAAGGGTCCACAGTAGTCGTTATGAACACCGATGACTACATTAGCGAAGCCAACCGCTAGCTCTCCCAACCTGCATTTTATAAGAAAATAGAAATCGATCCTACTAAAATACAGCAAAGACATTAGATCAGCACTGCGATCCATGCTGGATAATGAAGAAATCGAGAAAGAAACATTTGATGGCCTTCTCCCTGAAAATCCAACAGCTGGTTTGTTCTACCTCTTACCAAAAATTCAAAAGGAAGAGATCCCAGGGCGCGCTATTGTTAACTGTATTGGTAAATTGTGAATAAAAGGATATGGAGTAAATGCACATGAGAGAAAGTCTCTACAAATACATGGTAAAAAACAAGCAAAGGAACAACGCTTTTATTGTTGTTCTTCATCTTGAAGTCACCATGAGGCCTTCAACAATGAGGTTTGCTCATACCTCATAGCAAGTTCAAGACGGCTCCTAGCACCGGTTTAAGCGGAATTCTTTGCTAATTGTCGAGCAACGCTACATCCATGTCTTTCTTGGTCATGGGTGCGGGATTGTCAACAAACATCAATTAAACTGGCAAAGTGCTCTTACAATCACTGTCATCCTTTGCACGACAAAAGCACTAGTGTCTTAAGCTAGTGGATGACTACAACATATAGACAAACAGAGGGCACTCATCAAGTCGAATGTAAGAAAACTTGGCGTTATAAAATAGTGAGATGTGGGCACTTAAAACAGATGGTCTGGATAACATTTCGAAAATTATAAAAATAATTGCCAAAATTTGAAAGTATCAATAGTATATCCATATGAGAAATTCTCTAAAGCACAAGTACACCATAACTGAAAAATATAGAGAGCATACATCTCTCGCACGGGGAATCGATTTATGGACTCCACACTGCAAGAAAGACAAACTCCAGTCGTAAATGGTGAATAAAACGATATGGATATGGGTACCCGACGGAAAAAAAATTCTCATTTTCACGTACCATGGATTTTTATTGGTTTTGTCTAAGGTTTAGAAAATGGCAATTCCAATCAGCCTAATATCAGTACTTTCAAAACAATATATACCTCACTGATAGTGTGACGGGTGTCGCTAGTGGAGCAGGACATGCTTACCCTTCCGGAGCACCTGATGTCACTCCCGGTTTTCATGGGAGTTCACACTATGAGTGCCTTAGTTCTTAATGTTATCTTTTTATTTCCGTGCATTGTAGCTGTCTCACGTCCTTGTTTTGTCTTTGTTTTTATCTGTTACCGTTTCTGCCATGTCTTTGGACTTCGATTTTTGTAGTCATCGCTTCCCTTGTTCCTTCGGTATTCTACTGCCGTTGTTTTGGACCTTCAGCTTCAACCCTTTGTTAAATCTCTCCATTCCTTTATCAAAGACACTACATATTATATAAATTAAACACCATCTGAAAATCTTCCTCCTCATACACTCCTCGTAATTTTAGATGTGATATTTCTATATACAAACATTCCTCATGAAGAGGGAATAAACGCATGTCGAAAAGTATGGGATACTAGGCCTATTCAGTCACCATCCACAGATTCCTTAGTTCATCTTCTGCGTCTTGTATTAGAACGTAACAACTTTGTTTTTAACAATGATTTTTTTTTCAAGTTAATGGGACTGCTATTAGGAACGCGAGTAGCTCCTTCTTATGCCAATATATTCATGGGCGATTTAGAAAAGCGTATGCTCCAGGAAGCTCCTTACTAGCCTTATAGTTGGTTCCGTTTCATTGATTACATTGAAATGAAATGGACAGATACTAGACAACATCTTGATGGATTTATCGATTTTTTTAACAGTTATCATCCATCGATTTAATTCACCGCCAGCATATCGGAAATTTCAAATTTAGTCCTCGACACTACTTCAACACTTGCCGACGGAAACATAAGCTTTGATTTACACTCTAAACCGGCCGATACGCACGCATATTTTTTATATGAAAATAATCATTTTGGCTTGAACCATCTGAAAGTGATGAATTTTTTTATCTGTTTTTATCAATTCAGATTCAGAGTCTGAGTCTAAGTCTTTTGATATTTAATATTAAATTTTTGTTGATTCCAGTGGGATTCGAACTCCCTCTGTCAAGGTTCTACGGGTTTAAAAGTCTGGTACGCTACCACTGGACCACCACTGCTATGTTCAAATTTCGGTTAATTCATGTACTTAAGTTTCGTACACGAGTCAAAATAAATTTGTAGTTCATCCTATTTTACATCCCTTTGGACTCACACAGAGATGGCGGGATCAGTGTAACCTGTCTGTAATATCTGTGCATTCGAAGAACAGCCAAATCCTTCAGAGGGAAGGCAATCTCGATATTCGTGTCTCTAATTCTAACCCCGCTGGGTTCCTAACATAGACCGTTTTATATATATATAATCAAACAAAAGAAAAAAGTGAACAGTACACAAATAATACAGTTAATATTTCAGCCCCTATCCGGACCTTTTTCAAAACACAATAAAAATAAAAAATAAAATCAAACAAAAACTATGTACAAAAAAGTCTAACCAAAACAATAACAGCTACATTGTAGACGCTGGTTATCACAATTGTAATACGAGATGAATGCCCGGAGGGAGATGAAGAAAAAACTTTTGTCAGTTACTGTATATCTAAAAGTATTTAACAAAATCAATAATTGAAGACATTGTAGTGAATACGGAAGAAATAATATCTGCAATTGAAAAATGTGTTATTTTTAAATTTTAACACAAATTTCCTGCTGCTTTTAGAATTTTAATCATCTCAAAATTCAGGTTTTAATATTCAAACTGGATTTAATTTTTTGCATCCAGAACCGCTCTTTTGCTCGTCGCTTTGTCTCATTCCAAGATTTATTTTGGTCAATTGCGACAACTTGCATGTCTGTCCAGCTATGTCCTATGCTGTTGAAATGGACAGCCGTTGCCTGTGTTAATTCCTTTTTCTTTATGTGATTACGATGTAAATTAATACGGAGATTAAGTGAATTTTTTGTTTCACCAATATATTGCTGTTGACATACCGCACACGTAATCATATATATCACATTTTCGGATTTACAGGACAAATTGCCGAAAATTTTGAATTTCTCGCCAGTTGCTGTGCTCTCAAATGTCGATGTTGTTAGACTGTATTTGCACAAAAGACACCGTTTGTCTGGACAGGTCTTAAATTGTCCTATTACAGGTGATTTTAGTTTAGCCTTAACGAGCATGTC
>MJUU01014503.1:0-16907 GCA_002080025.1 Modiolus philippinarum | reverse complement strand
AACAAAAACAAAAAAAAAAAACAAACAAACAAACCAAAAATAAATAAATAAATAAAATGAAATAAAATTATGAAATTGGTAGGGGCAGGAAAATTAGGCTTTGGTTCTCTAAGCTTTCATGTTCATGCTAGATTTAAGTTTTTGCATCCAAAATCGTTCTTTGGCCTGTCTTTGGATATCGTTCCAAAATCTATTTTGGTTAATGGCCACAACCTGCATGTCAGTCCAGCAATGTCCGGTGGTGTTAGAATGGATCGTTGTATCCTGTGATTGTTTTTTTTCTGTATGTGATTGCGATGTAAGTTGATGCGAAAATTGAGAGAGTTCTCTGTTTCACCAATATACTGTTGTTGACATACGGAGCATGTTATCATATATATTACATTTTCAGATTTTCAGGATAGATTTCCGAACATTTTGTAAGTTTCCCCAGTTGCTGAGCTTTCGAAAGTGGACTGTATTTGCAAGGAAGGCAACGTTTTTCTCGACAGGTCTTAAATTGTCCTATTTCTGTTGATTTAAGTTTTGCTCTTCCGAGCAAATCCTCCAAGTTCTTGGGTCGTCGGAATAAAACAAGTCGAGGTTCAGGAAAAAGGGGATTTCATTTTAGGTGATACATGAAGAGTTTCATGCAGTCCCGCTTAATGTAATGGCCGACAGATCTGGGAGTCGTGGATAGAAAGGTGTAACGAAGGGGATGCGTGAGTTTTTATTCTTTTTATCACTGAATTGCAATAACTGTTTTCTTTCTAAAATAGCTACACTATCAATTGTTTTTTGCTCTTTATGTGCTTTGTAACCTCTGTTGACTAATTGGTCCTTAAGCTCTCTGCTCCTTTTGTTAAATGTTTTATCATCCGAGCATCGACTTGCATACTAAACCGACCTACACACATGCATATCTGCTACCCAGAAGTTGTCATCCTACACATTGTATTAATGCGATCCCGTAGAGTATCTTCACCCGCCTACGTCGGATCTGCTCGGATGACCAAACATTTAACAAGAGGAGTATCTGTATAAAATAATTATAACGACACGAAAATGTAAAATGATGTTAAATTTGCAGCAAATTTTCACAATTCCACAGGGTTCGTCACGTGTTTGTATGTACGGTAAAATATTTTCGTCAGTACGATTACACTTACAATGGAAATTTAAACATAGATATTGACGTTCTTTATGACATAGAAAGCTAAAAATAGTAAATATAATATATGAAATATACAAAAAAAAAAAAAAAAAAAAAAAAAAAAAAAACAATAAATTAAAGAGATGTTTACATAATTGTTTTAAGCTGAAAACATATTCTTTTTATTTTTTGTTACTGTTGAATTTCATTTGGGCAGGTTCGTTTAGACCGTTTGGTTCTAAAGTACAAAGCTGGTGGTCCCAAACAAATTCTCGCAAATCCCTTTTCTAGTCATTTCATTGATCGTTTTCTGCAACGATCTGTACTTCGAAATCTTCAAAAGTATGTCCTGTCAATTGGAGATCTCGCGTAACAGGACAGTTTTGTTATTTGTTATGAAATGAACGGTGTTTGTTTAACCTGATGTTGAAACTGGTGAAACTGGTTGTCCAACATGTTGTGAACCACAAGTCACTAGATAGATGCATTCTTGGTTTTGAGGGTTACAGGTGAGAAAATTTTATAAGTTTCGTTGATAAAAAATAGATTCTGAAGATTTTATTTGATTGGTTGATTATAGATACAAATTCAAATTAAAATATTTTGTTGGTTCGTGTATTAGAGAAGAATTGCATCAACGTCTGACTGATTGTACATCTTTTGTCAGAAGTTATGTGTCTGAAGAAGGGTCGCGGAGACCTGAAATATTGCACAATTTTGTACATATTTTCACATCTTTAGTGTTGTTGTAGTTACTTTATTTGTTTTATATATTAGCTTTCTCGTAATTGCATTAATCTCCTATTTCTATCGTTGATTAATCCAACACTCATTAAATGCAGTTGTTATTGGAGTTATTTTTAGTCTCACATATTATTATCTTCATCGGCGTGTATTGCATTAACATTTAGTGTAATCCATCTATGTTTACTTACTTCAACTAGATCATGGAG
This sequence comes from Modiolus philippinarum, assembly GCA_002080025.1. Lineage (NCBI taxonomy): Eukaryota > Metazoa > Mollusca > Bivalvia > Mytilida > Modiolidae > Modiolus > Modiolus philippinarum. Next base: position 14,822 of record MJUU01014503.1, on the reverse strand, counting down.
TATAAAAAAATGTTTTTTTTTATTGTTTTTTGTTTTTGTTTTTGTTTTGTTTTGTTCTGTTTTTGTTTTTGTTTTTGTTTTTGTTTTTTTTTTTTGATAAATTAAGATCACTTTCACAATTCCAACATTAGTCCGTACATAGACAATAAATTATTCCAACAGGGTTGGACATAAAATTGCTTCCCCAAACACCGGGAATTAAGTTCATTAGATTCATGAATCGTTGGAACAACATCATATTCAATTGCTAATTCCGGCTCCTGCAACTTTACTATCACGTCTGTACACTGTAGTGATAACAAAAAATAAGAAATCAATGAAACCTTCAGGAAAAGGTCCTCTTTAAACAAGCATGAAATAGAAAACATCAAACGACGTCCCATAGAAATAGAAAATATTGAAAGAAATAAATACAAATATTCACAAAATAAAAAAAAAATTACAATTTTGGATTCATACTATAATAACAGAAAGCGTACCAGCAAGTTCCGACAATCAAAAGTCCAAGCGAAAGAGAAAATTTGTAAGGAAAACAAAATCAGACATATATAACAATGTTGTTAATTTGTCATCAATCCCATTGAGCAAAAATGAAGAACAATTTTAAGTAAGGGTATGAATTTTTGTCCCATTCCACCAAATATAAATAGAATTCGGTTGGAAAAAGACCTCGACGCTTTTGCATTTCATCAATTCAGAGAAGAAAAATCTTGCAGAAGCCGGACTGAGAGACAGACTCTGAAGGATACACCCATTTTCATACCAAAAATTTAAAAAGAAAAGCAAATGGAACCCACCCAAAAGAAAAAAGAGAGAACTAAGAATATTTTATCGGTTCAATTGAATCTGAGGTCAACAACAGCATAATGAATAGAAAGAAAAGAAATATTACTAGAGAAGAATGTACAGCAATAAATTCGAGAAAAAGCCGAAATGTCATTGTCATTGAACCGGCATATACTGGTTGGGAAGTTGTAGTTATGAAGACATCTGACTACATCAAAGAAGGGAACAGACAGCTTTCAAACAACAAATTTGATATAAACAGGTCAGTGCTGGTCTAGTTCAAATTTCGGTTCATTTATATACTTAAGTCTCATATTACGTGTCAAAATAAATTTGTGGTTCAGTCTATTTTACACCCTTTAGGTCTCACAGAGAGATGGCGGGAGCAGTGTTATTTGTCTGTAACCCAGCTACCACTGAAATGTTTTTAAAACATTTTTAAAACGTTTTCAAAAATGGTATGAAAACATTTTAAAAAATGGTTTAAAATAATTTTTTGTATGGTTCCGGAAATGTTTCTAGACTCTTTTGTAGACAACATTTTACTGAAATGCTATGAAAATGTTAGACCTAAATATTTCTTTCAGAATATCTTTGGACTGTTTTTTAAATGTTTTATGGAATGTTTTTGAAAACGTTATAAAAACATTCAGATAAAATGTTTAAAAAAAATATTTCTAAAACAGTTTGAAAAAAGTTTGAAAACCTTCAAATGTATGGTCACGGAAACATTTTCACAATGTTTCACACAAATGTTTTTTTTCTGACATATTTCAAAACTATTTAATCATAATGTTTTAAGAGTGTTTTTATCAACATTACTAAAAAAGAAATAACGCTGCCGTTTACCTTAAGCAACGTTTGTTCAAAGGCTGTCGTTTTCATTATAATTTTGTATGGTATACATTTTCTACAATTTGTTTTACTCTCATGCATCCTTATGTTAGATAATTTGAGTTTTGTTCCAGTATTAAGTGTGATTGCATAATATCATATTTTTAACTGGTCATTTTTGTAACGGTTATGTGTCTGCAAATGAAACGTCTAGCTTTCGGTTGTAGTATAATGGCTTCCAATCAAATTAATATATAGCATAGATCATGAGAAAAACAACATATAAATACGGAACCTAAAATGCATATTTTTCACATCCAATCTGAGCAGGTGTTATTATTCAGAAATTATGAAAACATTGGCAGTAATGATGTTTTACTCAGTAATATAATATATAAAGTCAAGTAATAAGTTCAATAAAATTTATTCCAATAAATGCTATGCCTCCTATAATGCCTCCTATATATGAAAACAATTCCAAACTATTGATCATGAAATTAAAACTATGATTGTTTCGTATCAATTTCTATAGCAAGCTCGTGCTGTCCTAGCGCATTGTTGAATGAAAAGAATTAACTGTTTGATATGCACATAACCAGAGAAAAAAATTTCACAGAAAACTATCCTCCACTAAATAAAATTATAGTGAACTGTCATTCATTCAACGATGTTGTAAAGTTAAAAAAAAAATGATTTCATAGTACGCAGATTTGTTTTAATAACATCGACTGAGCATGTAGTAAACTTTCCATGTAACTGGTTTTAAAATCGCACATTTTCGGGTGTGTCAGGACAATGTCCATTTCATGTTATTAGATATAGACATCTGTTTTCACTTATTATATTATACAATTATAGCATGTGTACGAGGTCGATATGATGTTATATCGACCTGAGAAATGCATATCGACCGAGGATGAAATCCGAGGTTGATATGCATTTCTAGGTCGATATTACATAATATTGACCTCTAACACATGCTGTAATTGTTATATTATTAATTTACAAGAAAGAACTAAAAAAGACTTAAAATAAAGAAAGCCTATATTTCACAAATGCATATACAGTTGCATAAACCTTTAAGGTTATATAATTGAGTTTGATCTTTAAATCCTATAAATTTCACACAAAAGAAAAAGATTTTACTTTATTTAAGTAAAATTTCATTTCATCTGATTATAAAATACTTCTATGTTAGTTACTGATATGAAAGATTATTTTAATCTATATTTAGTAACATGCGATATAGCCATGCAATATCACTTTATACAGGGAGTCATGTGACCACTTCTCCGCCAATTAAATTTCTCAAACGATATCAAATTAATAATATAATAAAATACATGTATATCATCGATTACATATTGTGATGACAATTTGTTAACTGCTTAAAATTGTTACTGTTAAAGGTCAATTTTATACTCGCTTCAGAAAATGTAGACATAATAAATATATTGAATAATTAATTGGTACATGTCTCAAATTTTAGTCCAATTAAATTCATTTTTTGTGAATGATTGCATTTCAGTTTTTTTTAAATGGGTTGATTGTCATTTTACAAGGACATATATTGAAATATTCAAATATACGTCCCTGGTTTTTAACACCAAAAATAAATCTATTATATGATGTTAAAATATATTACAAACCATACAATTAATTCACTTTCTAACAGATTAGTTTTTATCATATTTATCGCTATAAAAAAAACTAACTGGCAATGTTTGGATGCTTATTTGATTAAAACATATTTGCACCATGTTTTAAAACTGTTTTGCAAAATGTTGTGCCACTAACTCAAATAAGCCATATAAGCATAACATTCTTAAAATTGTTCATCAACATGTTCTATTTTGATTAGATTTAAGTATTTTCTTGTAATGTTTTAAGAATGTTTCCTTGAATTTTTTAGGTCAAAATATTTAAGAAAGGTACAAAAAGTGTCTTTAAATTATAAAATTTTATTGTTTATAATTGCATTAACATGCCGTCCAAATATTGTTAATATGCTTTATGAAAATGTTTTACTTCAACATATCGGAAACATCAAGTGCCAATGGATTTAAAACGTTTCGTTATAATGTAGCAGTGCAACAGAATAAAAACATATTTTCAAGATGTCTTAAAACGTTTGGCAAAATGTTATTAAAATGTCTGAAACAATGTTCTGGTGTGATGATTTTAAAATGTTTTAAGTATGTAGTGAAAAAATGTTACCGAAAATAACTGTGAAATGTTATGTTAAAATATCTATATCACATTATAAAAGTGTTCTTATTAAAGTTTGAAAAACAGTTTGTCAGCGCATTTTGTCAAAACGTTTTTTTTTTAAATGTTTTCGAAATGTTTTTTTTTTTTTTTTAAAAGATAAGACGTTTTCAAAACATTTTAAAAATGTTTCAATAAAATGTTTTCACGAACCGCCAATAAACCTCGAATAAAATGTTGCGAAAATGGTTTGTGTTAGCTGGGAATGTCTGCTTATTCGAAGAATAGCCAAATCTCTTGGTGGGAAGGCAATCTCGATATTCATGGCTGTAGTTCTAACCATGTTGGGTTCCAACAATAGACCGTTTATATATATATGAAAAAATATATATAAAAAAATATATAAATATATATAAAAGACTTATATATATATATATATATATAAACTATCTATGAATTCAGTCAACGTAGAAACTTGTTTATCTCCCCGGATTTGCGAATATTTACGCTAATGCAGGGCCTAAAAATTAAAATATAACGGTCTATCGTAGGAACCCAACGGGGTTAGAATTAGAGAAATGAATATCGAGATTGCCTTCCCAGCGAGGGATTTGGCTGTTCTTCGAATGCACAGATATTACAGACAGATTACACTGCCCACGCCATCTCTGCGGGAGACCAAAGGGATGTAAAATAGAGGGAGCTGCAAATTTATTTTGACACGTAATATGAGAGTTAAGTATATTAATTAACCGAAATTTAAACCTGGATTTGGTGGTGTAGTGGTTAGCGCAGCAGACTCTCAACCCTTAGTACTTTGACAGAGGGGGTTCGAATCCCACTGGAATCAACAAGAAATTAATATTTAATATTAAAAGACTTAGACTTTGACTTTGGCTTTGGTTTGATAGAAAAATACATTACAGGCAGATGACTCAAGCCTAAATGATCAATTTCATTTTTTTTAAACAGAAGTACTCAAAATTGCAGTTAATTTGTCTTCTGCATATGGCCATTTCGACAACAAGTCTCATCAGTGCAGATAATATCAAAACAATTGGAAGACCGAATAAAAACGAAACATTTCTGAGTGTCATTTTCAAGAAAAAAATTGAAATAGCCCCCATTTTGATTGGGTGCTCAGCATAGATCGGTCCATAACATACCATAAAAACGAAGCACAAATAAGATGTTGGGGTTTTCATCGGTACTCACTCTGATTCATATTTTAAAGCAAAACAAGTACCATGGATTCTCTTAAACAAAGTGAAAGGGAATGCAGACTGTTAGTTAAATGAATAAATTTATTGAATTTTTGAACAAAATAATATGCAAAATGAAAGTTTCGCACATACCGGTATATTTGGAATGACTAAAATGAAATTTCTAAGTAATCTTTTATTATTATTTTTTTTATTTTATTATTTTCATGGAATTTTCAACAAAATAACGTGAAAACTGATATTTTCGCACTCACCGGTGTATTTATAATGACTAAAATGAATATTTACAAATATCTAAATACTGATGTTACTGTGATTTTGAATTCTGCACATGCGCATTTCGACAACTTATGTCTCTTCAGAGCAGATAGAATCTAAACGTTTGGAAGACCATCAACTCAAAGATGTTTGAAAACTGATTGAGAACAAATAACCAATATGATCTAAATGTGGAGCCAAAATCAACTAAGGACAGACCTTTGCATGAGGGAGATACTCCTTAGTTTTCAACAAAATTTACAAAATTTAGATATTGTAAGGTTCCAGATAGAATCGGTTTTCGGGTCAGCACCGAAGTACTGACTACTGGTCTGGTAAATACCCTCGGGGACTTACAGTCCACCAGCAGCTGCACCGACCCAGTGGTAACAAATAACAAAATACCGAAGTTACTGTGAATTTAAATTCTACATATGCGCATTTCGACAACTTATGTCTCTTCAGTACAGATAAAATCTAAACGTTTGGAAGACCATAAACTCAAAGATGTTTAAAAACTGATAGAGAACAAATAACCAGTATGATCTAAATGTGGAGCCAAAATCAGCTAAGGACAGAGCTTTGCATGAGGGAGATACTCCTTAGTTTTCAACAAAATTTACAAAATTTAGATATTGTAAGGTTCCAAATAGAATCGGTTACAAGTGATTTGTTGTCAATATTTGTCATTTTCATAAATTTCATTAAACTATAGTGTAAAAGGAATGTTTCACACTGACTGGTGTATTTGTAATGACTATAGTGAATATTTACAGGTGATTTTTTATCAATTAGTTGCATTTACATGGAATTTTCCACAAAATATTGTGTAAAAGGAAAGTTTTGCACTGACCGGTGTATTTGTAATAAATATAATGAAGATTTGCAAGTGGTTTATATTGATTTTTTTTTTAATTTTTAAGGGAATCTTAAACAAAATAATATGCGATAGCAAAATTTCACACTGATATATTTTGAAGGAGCCCTTCGATGATATCAGCTTCATAAGGGTGAAGAATAAATTAATATGTAAAAGGAAAGTTTCGAGCTGACCAGTTTATTTGTAATGACTAAAATGAAAATTTCTAAGTAATCTTTTATTATTATTTTTTTTTTATTTTCATGGAATTTTCAACAACATAATGTGTAAAAGGAAAGTTTTGCACTGACTGGTGTATTTATAATGACTAAAATGAAAATTTACAAGTGATTTGTGATCAATTTTTATCATTTTCATGAAATTTTCATTAAAATATTGTGTAAAAGGAATGTTTCACACTGACTGGTGTATTTGTAAAGAATAAAATGCAGATTTCTGAGTGATGTTTTACTTTTTTTTTCGTTTCCATGGATTTTTCATAAGAATGTGTGATGGGAACTTTCACACTGACCGGTGGATTTGCAATTACTAACACTTTGAACCAAATAAAGAACTGTCCATACCAGGAACAGTAATTTCTTCACTGTCATTAACTGTTATCTATTATCCTACTACTGTAAAAAACCTATAACCTACTGTCAAGAACTGTAAGAATCGGGGACAATCATTAACAGTACTACCCAAGTACTGTGATTAACTGACCAGTACTGTAACAGTTACTCACAGTAAATGACAGTCTTTACCACTGCTGTCATGCACTGTCCTGGATTGTTACAGTTCATGTCAGTTAATTACAGTTTCACTTGTACTGTCCTGCACTGTGGTGGACAGGTAGTCACAGTCGATCACAGTATTACCTTATTTGTGCTAGATTCATGTACATGAATATATATAGACTCTCTTTTTCTGAATACAAAACTAATAGTTAAAAATAACAAATAGAAATATCAATACGTAAGTTTCAGCTTTTAATTTGATTATTTCCAAAACTTTATGATGAAAAATACAAATTGTCAAACATTCAATTATTTCCTGTATAAAATAAAAAGCCAGTGCAAATTTACCGAAAAGAAAATAATGTCTTCAATGAAATACCAACTTTTATTGATACTGGATTATTAAATAAAAAATAAAACAAAAATATACCAAAAAAAAAAAAAAAAAAGAAAACTATGTATTGTATGGCATATAATAGAAATAAATAATGAACCAAGATTGTAAATTTCCCGGCCGGAGTAGATGATTTAAGTCAACATTGAGTTGGAAGTTGGTACTAAAAGAAGCAAAACAATATTTGACCACATTCTCAGCTCATTCAGACGAAATTATACAAATATTTATTTCACCGAAACAAAAATTGTTGCAGTCACGTGTGGACAATTTAAATGTCTCACCTTATTACACAGGTGACATTGTTTATTGGAAAAATAGCATGATACAGGGGTATACATTTTACTCGGGTGTGTTAATTGATAAAATAGATAACGTCTATTGAAAGTATTAAAATCAACAAAACTATATAATTTCAATTGTATTAAAAAGTAAGGCAAGTAAAATTTGATTTTCAGGAGGGAAATTCCTGGAATTTTTACCCGAGCCGGGAATTTTTTTTTTGGCCCGATAGGCGGGACAGATTATTTTTCCCGCTGTACACTATGCCAGGTTTATTTTCCTGATCGACAAAGTCAGAGTCAGAATATTTTTTTTCAACCAAGATGCAGGTCAGAAATTTTTTTTTGGCAAAAATCAGGGCCAGAAATTTGAAATACCAGCCCCCTCCCCCCTGAAAATAATCCGTGCCTCTTAGACACTTGAGAAGATAGAGACCCGTTTTCTACAAGTTGTTTTCTGTTCGTGTTTTTTTTTTTTTGCCTTTAAGGGAGTACGAGTGTCAGAAATTTTGTAATTAGAATTAAAATTCTGACCTTTTGTTTTGAAGAGCACTACCAATGGAACAACTTGAGCAAAAAATTTGAAAATCCATGTAGGAATTTTTGAGATATAAGACGTCAAAATTTTGGCGGGAAAGAGATCTCTCTAGAGTTTTCCTTCAATTTGCATAAAATGTTTATAGGCCTTTAAACTATGAAATTATAATTGGAAGTTGATTAATCTTTATACACAGTTTATTTTATGTATTTTAAAGTGACTTATGACCAAGAAAATGTGATCCATGTGCAAAAATCTTAAGCACTGTTTGAATGGATAAAACCCAAGGATATAGAATGCTTCTGAAATCTGAGGCTCGTACTCCCTTAAACGAAATGTAGATGTATAATGATTCACAAACAAACTGAAAAATGATGAAATAAAAGGGGTGTCTAGTAAGTATTTGATTGATAGTGGTCGTTATTAAAAAAATATAAGTAAGAGGCAAAATAATCGGAACTCTAGTGTAGTGTATCATAAATTTGTTATAAAGTATTCTACAGGAATGTATTAAAAACAACAATTATAAATTGAAAAACCAGTCTAAGAGTTATAAGGGGGACGTATCATTAATGGCTGCAGTTAACCCCACACACTGTCTTTATTAACTCATTTGGACGATTATGAGAAAGTGTCGCTTGACATGTTATACTCTATTTAGAAAAAAACAAAATATGGTTTAATTTCTCCTATATATATGCATGGAATAAATTTTCTGCAGTTAAGTAAATTCCTGCTATTAGTCATATTATTTTTCTGTATATTGTCTGCAATTGTTTAAGTGCAAGTTAGCAATGCTTTGACTGAAATATAATAAGTAATTTAAATGCATCTCTTCTGGACTAAAAAGGGAGATAATTCAATATTGGTTAATATTTACACGAGTAAAAATTCAAACTAGCAGAGGGCAGTAATAATATTGTTTACACAAACTATTTATCATATAAAATTTTAACAAGCTTGTAATTGATTAACTATCTGCAAGGCTGGACTACAGTGAGAGTATTTGAAGACGGTGTATTGGATCTGAGTGGCGTTCTAAGTACCATGATATAAAACTCCGTATAATTGTTTCTCTCCTACGTTCACCATTGTAGACGACACAAAATAGAAATACCACTCTTACGAGTGTTTCACATGTTAGTTTATATCAAATATTTTGTACCATTAAAACAAGAAACCCTCGAGATCTTGTCATCACACAATTGAAGAAAGAAACGATCTTGAGTAAACTGTACATAAGGCCAAAGAAAATTAAAAAAATAACCCGGGTAAACCAATCTTACAATTTAAGGGAGTATGAAATTGCTGTTCCACATCTTGAAATACCTTCAGCGGTAAACAAGATTAGCCTGTATACATTAATGAATTTCATTTTCGAATATCAATTATTAAACTGCGATGGATTAGTTATACATTTTAATTTTGAACCCAATCCAACAATAGTTTCGGGTTATTTTATCTTTGAATGTGTTTTACCATAGAATCAAAGACCATTGTGACAAAATGTGATTGTAATTGCACACGTGTATCCAATGTTAATTAAATGTTTTCCAATGCTCCTCATATAGATAAGATATAGATTATTATATGTCAAGAAGACGAAAGGACCTTTGTAGATCTTAGTAGCTAAGTATGGTTCCATTTGAAGCAACAATTTAAAGTATCACAAACGCCAGAATTTTTGTTCACATCTAAAAATCGATAACATTTTCATGGCTTATAAATGTGAAAGAGTCAAAAGTTTTTAGGAGAACAGAGTGTAACGGATAACTTTAGTGAGACATTGTTAGCTCCCCTTAATAAGACAGCGAAACTAACATTGAAATTCAACACTTATTGTGAAGAATTCTACAATTATTTATAATCTATGGCTTGTTTTTAAAGCATAAACGAACTAAAAAATGCAATATTCATGTTGGAATATTCATTCATTTGTAAACATGAAATTCAGTTGTGAAATTTTGTTTGAGTTCTGATATGCAAATAGGGCATTGTTTTTCTTCAACGCTTTCCCGGATTAGACATTACATAGAAAAAAACTCTAAACGACTTCTTTAGGTCGAATAATGCGAGACATGTTCTATTTAGATAATTCACATTTCACTGGAAAATTATTAATTGTATGGTTTTTCTCAGTAAATAATTACTGTATGTTTGTATTTACTTACCCCAATGGATGTAATTTGCAAGTAAATTATTATAAAATAAATGACCGTTTCAGTTGTTTTTTTAATAATCTGCAAAGATCAATATGACAGCTTTTCAGAATTATCAATGGTATCATTTTTATATAAGGGAAGAAGAGAAATATCGATGATTTTCTTCGTTTTGATCTAAAAATCGGTCACAGTGCATGAATTACACCAGATCCAGACATTAATACGCCTGTTTTCAAACGTTTAACTTCGCAAATTGAGTCAGATGACATGATTATATATCATGTATAATGTGTTATGTGGCCACTCGCTCGCACTATACATGTACTAGTATTCCGGTCACAGGCTGATCGGATATTGTTAATGAATTAACGACGTTCCAATTACATGGGACTAATATAAGTTCCAGCAATTACTAAGGGAGCGACCATTTAATTTGAAGGGGTTCTGTTTATTTCTGGACAAATTTATTTTTTTCACACGCATCAACAAAATATTTTTTTTATATTAACATTCTTTTTGGGAGCAGAAAGCCTCTTTCATAATTTTTTTTCATCATAGTAGCAGCCAAAAATATTTTTTTCACACAAAATTAGCACCAAAATATTTTTTGAAAAAGAAAAACATAGCCCCCCCCCCCCTTTTCAAGTTAAATGGTCCATCCCTACAGCGCTGCCTGTGTAAACATATATTTGTTTCACCTGACAAAAGTTCCACTGGAAAAAACATTATAGTATTTATACATTTAAATGCACATTTGTACCCATATACATTAGGGCTGAAGGCATACATGAACAATATCAAAACCATAAAAAACAAAACAAAGATTACAAAATGAAAAATCATGCAGTTGTTGAGTCCACTCTCTTCAGCGCAAAAGACCTTGTAACGAATAAAGCGATCCGTTGACAATTTAAACATACATACAGTTTATCTGGTTTACTTTCAATATTTGGTGTTAATTGCAGTTCTTACATTTTCTGTTTTCTCGTTGAATATTTGTGTACCTTTCCTTTCAATTTCTAAAATATGATTGCTGACTCTTAATTTCGTTAGATATTTTCTATTTTCATTTTTTTTTATATTTTCCAAATATGGTTCAATTTCATATTTTCCGTAAATTTGCTATAAAGAAACAATTTATTATTTTCTGTGAGAGAATTTATTTTTTTTTTAAATATTATAAACATTGACATAAACATTGATAATATCTCATGTGTACACTTTGTTCACTTACTATAATCTAAATTAATGTAAATTCTAAAACCTTAGGATTAACTCCCTCCATCGTAGTTTTGTCCTTAGCTGTATTTGATATTACTAATTATTCGGATTTCGTTTGGTGTTATGCATTTAAAACATTTTTGAAATTATGGATTTCCTTTGTTTGGGTTCTAGTGCTGCTGATGAGGAATTAATTTCCGAAATGGCCATACAGCTCATTAAAATTATTGCATTTGTCGTTTATATATGTGTTATGGTCTCATGTTCATTTACTCCATATCATTTTTCAAAATAAATATACATTTTCTTCCTTTTGGAACATATAATATATATCATGTATTCTGTCAGGAACAAATATTATAATATCTGATTAGTTGGACTAAAACCGCAGCTAGCCACGGGACACTTGTTTTAATCGTATTACACAGCACAAGTGACCTAACAAACTTACCTGAGCAACTGCCGACACGTGTACACATAGCAGGGGGTCAAATTAACATTTTTGCGATGTTTATTCAAACTGAAATATATTTTATGAAATAAATAAAAATAATCTAAAAATTCAGAAAACTTGTGGCATACATATATATTCACGTTTATATACAACTTTTTTAAAATGGTATTATCGCAGTATTTTTTTTATTCCTATATTTTTTTATTTCAGCATTTTTCAAAGTATTACGAAAAATAAAAATGCATTCAATTCAAATTTAAGCGGAATACACATCGATTTCCCGTTGACACTAGGCATACCTGAAATAGTTCTATAATGTTTGCTGTTTGACGGTATAATGTTAAATATAAATTAAAAGGAGAAAAGAGATTATTTATTTTATTAGACGAAAACGATTTTTTATTAATGGTTGTAACTGCATCAGCAAGACATACAGAGGCGCAGTAGTTGTACTACACAAGCATGATTCCAAGCAGATTGTAGCAACAATTTTTACAAATCCTTGATTGTAGAAAAGTTTTTAATTTTTCATATCATGACCGCCATAAAATCAATTATTACTACAAGATGTTTGCATAAAACATTTCCCGTATGGTCGGGAACCAGCAACACACAAAACAATAACGTCGAGGTCAACAAATATAAACCCTTTAGCCTTCTAAAACTGCTTGAATATGAAAAGTTTGAAGGCCGGGTTCGGAACATTGTATGGAAATGCATCAATACAAACTGAATCAATACAATGCAAACAACAAAAAGTTTAAACTTGGTAATGTGGCAAAAAGGCATGTTTAAAAAAAAACATAGAGAAAGAAATGGAGTCATGAATGTGACTTTTAACATTTCTGCTGAAAAAGTCTGTTGTGGAGATTTTCCATCAGAATATCTGCAGGACGACTAACCCATTAAGTGGCAAGTGTTAATGAAAAAAATGCAATGGATATCGGTAAAATCGTCCTAAATGTGAATTTGAAATTAGTATGAAAACATTGGTTCCTTATCTATGTAAAGCTACAAGTTATGCTGTGGACAGATTCCAGAATGATTAAATTTTCGAAAGTTACTTTATTGAACTGAATTGTCTTTTGTTGCAGACTGCAGTGAAATTATTTTCATTTTGGACGATTGACATCAATTTAGACTTTGCTGCAGTTGCTAATAGCATTGCACGTGTAAACAATTTTTCTGTGTATTGACGAAGTACATATTCATTGTATTTTGTTGGACTTGAGTTGCATCCTTGATTCCCTGTAGACTTCATGAATTTGCATAAAAATATACAATAATTGAAACTATTTAAAATAAAAGAATAGTTCAATGATAGTTTAAAAGTGTGAAATATATTATTTAATTATCTGCCATTATGAAAAAAAAATGAGTTAATTCAACAATGAAAGATTGAATTCACCTTAGTTTCAAAGAAAATAACACTGCGACAAGATGCGGCGGCCAGGAATAAATGGAGACCCGGAGAAAGGAGAGGGGGTTGTGAGAACGTTAAAAGGAGTTTGAGAAAAGGCACGAGAGAGGGGAAGAAAATGAAAGGAAGACCAGTAGAAAGGGATCTGGAGAAAGGAGAGAGGGTTGGGAAAAGGGAACAGAGGGCAGGAGAAGGAGATGACAACCCCTGTCCACCTCCGACATGTCATTTAAAACCTTATTCATTAAGGTCAATGATAGCCACCTTTTATAAGTATTGTCAAAATATAACGCAGTTTGTGAGGTGTCGGATTTATTAGAGCTTTATTCAAAGTGTTTGATCCAAATTATGTAAAAACAAAAATAACACTTGCATAAGTTAATCAAAGTTTAGGATATATATCGGCTATCTCAAACAGCAGGTTCTTTTAACACGAATATACTGTGCGCATCTGTAAACCTGTTTTATACTTTTACTTAAATGAAACATCGCATGTCGTCATGGCAGTCCGGCTTGGTTATCTCAATATGTGAAACTTAATATGCATATGCCTTTCGTATAAGTTAAAGCAGAGACAAGCAATTGGATTTCTCCCGGTCGGTGAAATATTATTTATAGGACTTTAATTTAGTCGTGAAAAACTTGTTTACATCTCAGTTCTATTATTTTTGGAAATAAAATGTATTTACAGCTGCATAAGTTTTAAACAAAAATATTTTTCAGCCCTAAAACAATTTTCCTCTAAAAAATAGAAAGAATCTTTTTGTTTGACCAGTACCGTTATCTGGTTATAGTGCGAATTTTCTTAGAATGTTATAGGTTTCTTTTTGCACAGATATTTTTGCCATACCAAGCTCTCAGCGGGGGTAACTTGACTTCAATCTAAGGTTTAAACCCAAAATTCGAAATTACTCAGGTCATGCGAAATTTTAGACCACAATTTATCGTAAATAACGAAAAGGATGAACCAAATTTAACCATTGATATATAAAAGCATACTGAATTCAATATAATCGAGTTTATTTCTACGTTTTGCCTGAATTTCTATGGTAAATTATTTTAGAACAAACTTTGGTACCTGACATTGTCAGTCAACAGGGAATTAGACACGAAATCTCTAGAAATTGCTAAAATGAACATGTATACCCGAAATATCATCCTAAAATTTTGCATGACATTTCCCGTGTGTACTAATTTATGTAGCACGGATTCTGCTATATAGATAATGCCATGTTGTGACTGAAGATGCACAACACATGTTATTGCACACTGGTGACGATGCCGAAAGATTGAATTCACCTTAGTTTCAAAGAAAATAACACTGCGACAAGATGCGGCGGCCAGGAATAAATGGAGACCACACACGATGTGTTGTACACTTGCGACTGGTACTAATATAACATATATATATAACGGTCTATCGTAGGAACCCAACGGGGTTAGAATT
>MJUU01014498.1:0-16473 GCA_002080025.1 Modiolus philippinarum | reverse complement strand
CTCGCACCACCTCCACAAATAATAAGCGAACTGTCCCCATATACTACTTAGGAAGGTAGGTTTATATCTAGAAAAGTAATGGACATATTCAGAAATTCAGTGTTTTGTCGTCCTAGAAACGTGCACACCGATGCCAATACCTGCAAAGAAGCAGCATTTCTGAAATTGTATATTTTCTAATTCAAAACTGAAATTTGAACACTGGCAAGACAACAGTCCAGATAAATGACAAGATAACAAATTGACAGAGTCGCCAAACGTGCTATCTTTGCATGACGTATTAAAAAGCGACAGCTTGCACAGCTTGAACTACGTGTTCTGCAAAAAAGTCTTCTTTATACTAGTAATGTAAGTATGAAAAGCCATTCAACACGGCGTGTTTCATTAAATATGTCAACCTATACGTCATTTCATTTCTACTTAATCATGCATTCAATGTGAGCTAAGTACAAAAACAGAGAAAAGAAAAAAAACATCCTATAACAATGCATTGTCTGGAAATTTGAGAAATATATTTCCATTCTACACACATGTTTTGAAACAATGCGTAAAGACCTTTATTTAATATGATACTATAACACAAAATAATAATTCACTGTCCCAAAGCTGCTTTATTAGGGATTTGTTCAGCCTATGTTCATTTCATCCCACAGGAAATTCTATGGCCTTCACCGTAACATCATTGAAAGATATGTCAGTGTCCCAAATGAAAACGGACATTTTCAGCTAGATTCACTCATTCCTAGATTTGATTGATACCGATTTTGAATTTTACATGTTTTACTTAGATTGACTCACATACAGTGTGACGGGTGCTTGCATGCTTACTTTTCTGGAGCACCTGATTTACTCTCAGTTTCATGGGAGTTCACAACGTGAGTGCCTTTATTTCAAATGTTTTTTTTTTGTCTTTTTTGTGTCTAATGTCATTGTTTCTGTGTTCTAAATTTGGTCATGTCTTTCCCATTCGATTTTTGTAAATATCGCTCCTTTGTTCCTTCGGTTATCTACTGCCGTTGTTTCAGTATTGAAAAAAATCTACGGTTTTAGGCATTTTGTAGGGGTTAGCATTAGATCAAGTGTAAAATATTTTTTTCAAGAAAAAGTCGTATCCAATCTTCAAAAAGATTTAAAGGGATGTTGCATTCCCTGAAACAACTTTTTTAATCATTTTTAAGACGAACAATTGAAATTTTGTCTCACCGGTTTCTCTTGGCGACTTGGCAATCTACTAACTATTTAGACAAACAGAAGCTTATGATAGTTGATCAATTTTGTCAGTCTGCAGGAACTAAATTTACAGTAACGATATTTAGCTATTTTTTTACCACTGAGTCTATGCTTCTGCAAATAGAGTGTTCTGCGAGCTAGTAGTCAGTACTGATTACAAAAGAAACCATTTTCTCATTAACACTATCTCTTTTGTAAATGTTTAATTGAATTTAATACATAATCTGTTCATTATACGTATTCTTAGGCCCAACCATTTAATTCTCTGCTTGGCGTCTTTATTTTTGAAATGTAGGAGGGTATGAGCTAAAAAAAGAAAACAAATGAAAAAAAAAAAAACTAAAACAAAAACTTAAACAAAAAAAAAATCAAAGAAAGAGATTTTGAAAATAACACTTTGATTTGACCAACGTTAATTAAAAGTCAGTTTTCAGAAATCAGTTGCATCCTGTTAAGATATTTTTTCATAATTCACCGTGTACAACCACAGCAGGAGGGAGTAGATTTTTTCGCAGGAGGGAGTAGAATTTCCCGGCATTTTTTCATAACATCAGTAAAGTAAGCCTCATAAGTTTGTAAAGAACACATTTACTTATAAATCATATATGCCACGGAAACTCTCAGTTATTATGCTTGTTGGTTGTGTTATTAGAAATCCAGCTGATGATTTCATTTTCTCAAACACCTCGGACTTTTACAGGCGATTTGCACGAAAAACTGTTTTATGACCTTGTACAGCGAAGAAAACCACCAATCGACCATGTTTACGGGTGTACATCGATAGATTATCAACAAAATGATCCCTTCAAATCATCACATTTATCTTCAAAGGTCATGAAAAATTATTAAAGTATATATCCCATATGAGTACAGGGTAACACCAGAGGGAGCAAATCAAAATTTCAGAGCATCATTACCACCATCAGTTAAAAACGTATTTAAATCACTAGAATTCCTTTTCAAAACGCATTTTGATTGGCTAAGCATTTATTTTTTCAACCAATCATATCGGTTATCGGCTTATTATGTATTTCCTATGGACAAAAGCAAAACCTAGGTTTCGGGTAAGGAAACTCCCTATGGAAACTCGGGGTTTAGCTTTGAAAATCCACAGAAAGCTGAGCTTTGCATGTATTTTTGAAAGGATACCTACATTTAGGTAGGGAAACTCGAGTTTAGCTCTGGAAAATCTAGTTTTAGCCATCAAAACCTAGGTTTCTCTATTAGAAATCCAGTTTTTTCCTACCGAAACTTAAGTTTCCATATGGAAACTCGGGTTTAGCTCATCTGAAACCTAAGTTTCCCTCAAAGAAACCTAGTTTTCGCTACTGAAACCTGAAACTCGGGTTTAGCTTTGGAAACTCATAGAAAGCTGAGCTTTGCATGTATTTTTTAGGGAAACCTACATTCAGGTAGGGAAACTCGGGTTTAGCTCTAGAAAATCTAGTTTTCGCCACCGAAACCTAGGTTTCGCTCTAAAAAAACCCAAGTTTTGATGCCGAAACTTAAGTTTCCATATGGAAACTCGGGTTTAGCTCTGGAAACCATAGTTACCGGGATTCCGTAGGAAACTAGGTTTTCCTTAGTTATGCTAACTTTCGCGTGCCATAAACACATTTGATGATATTGCATAAAAGGTCACAAGTGTGATGCTTAAGATTGATGTGTCAAGTTGCGTATATTTCCAAGAACGATAACTCTCGCGACGTAGGGCTTTTTCAAACTCGTAGTTTTTGGGAACGAAATTGCATTTTCCAATATATATGGAAGCTTCGAAAAAGCTATCGATGAAAAAAGGTAAGGCTCGATCAGAGAATCTATATCTGAGTTACTAAAAAATGAAACATTATAACTTTATCTTGTCTGGAAGAGTGTCTGTAGACCTGAAGCATCTGCTAGTAGTAGAGCGGCGGATATGTAAAAAGTCGCTTATTTAACGAGTTTAAATTACCCAAAAGCCACATGTAATTTTATAACATCTCAACTGTCAGAAAATGCCTGTCGTCGAGTTAAATTGTGGTCCCTCTGACGTAAAAAATGGCGACTTTTGACGTTACCCTGCTCTCAATATACACACGGGACTGCTTTGAATGAACTTTTATTGAATTCACCAGTTATTCTTGAAACTCAATACAACAGTAACAAAAAGCATGCAATAGTGTACTTAATTATGCATCAATACACCCTTATAAGATCAAACATAGCCAAGTGCGGCCGTTAACAAACTTGGTAAAATTGAGCATTAAAATTGATGTTTTAGCACCTACCTTATAAACTTTTACATATTTGTTAATTATGTCTCATAACTAAATTGAGAATTTTGGGGTATTTGTTTCCAGAATACATCATTTCTCTACGTTAAATTTTTATCAAAAGTTGTGTTTTGCAAATATTTTATTTCAGTATTTGAACAGTGTTGTACCGATTTGGTCATAATTTTATAATTGATCCCTTACCAGGCAGTCTGTTTTGAATGATATTTCAACAATATTTCTATTTGTTTGGTGTATGTTTGACCATGGAGGTATAAATATATTTATGTTAATACCTCCATGGTTTGACATAAGTACCGTGATACGTGTTCATAATGTTCTTATTTGCTTACCTTTAAAAAAAAAAGATGTAATTAACTAAAAGGTGTGTTTGTGTATTGGGTGTGTTCGTACAATTAAGATATGAAAATGCGGAAATGCATTTGTTGCGTCAAATCGGAGTCCAGCTCTGCTTTGCTGAGCAAAAACTGGAAACGGCAAAGCGTTCTAAAGATGAAAACAGCTTCACCTCAAAAAACATGTGTCATCCGTGACTTAAATTGATTACCCCAGAAAACTAAAATTTTCTCAGTGAAATCATAGACATCCAAAAGGCTAATATTTCATTGTAAATTGCTAAATGTTGCACAAAAGTTATTTAGTGGGAAAAAAGTTGACAGAAGAAAATCCAACAAGGTATACCATTGCGTCCTGTTGTGCTTTTGTGCGCATATCCAAAATTGAGAACCTATGTAAAATTCTGTTTACTTTTATCGTCGTTTTCTGCTTGGTTCACAATTGTTAAATTAAGAACTGCTTGTTATTCACTTGAACAAGGCTTCTTCACAAAGTAATTCGTAAAGAGAAAAGCCGAAAACACGTCGGCCCATTGAAAAAAAAATCAAGAACACGAAGTCAAAGGCGAAGATCGCGCAGAGGTTTAATAGCACGCAATAAAGTCACATACTTTAAAATATTAAAATAAAAGATAACTACGTCTATTATCAAAAAATAACCTCCGTTGTGTCAAATACCTTGTTCTTAGTCAACCTTGTACCGCTCTATGCATTGTAAGAAAAATTGCCTTATTTGACCTTGAGTGAGGTCAAATACAATGAAAGCTATAGCAGCACAGATCGCACTTTAATGCGTTCTCAACTCGGTTTAAATACGACTACTCCAGTGTATTTGTGTATTGGAAAATCTTTCATTTGAAAACATTTATTTGACTTCAAGGTCAAAGGTGCATACTAAGCTATTTCGGACTTTTTTAGTCGCAGAAGAAATTCTGCGGCTTATGCTGTCGCATAGGACGATGACAGCCAGGAATCAACCAGGTTAAATAACATCCAATATATTTCATTCTTAGACTCCATGGATTCCATACATTCGCACTCTTGAATGCATAAATTAAAAACATGCAGATTATATTTCTAATAAAGTATCAAACTTACTGCAATTAAAATGCTATATTATTGTATATTTCACTCCACCATTTGGGATTATATTGGTTTACAATGCTATGTAGCCGCGGAAGCATCATGATCAACGCGGATAAATAATAAAATAGTTCTACTCTTACCACGTGTAGATAGTATGACCAGTGACCTTCATATTCAGCAGCTAGGAATATTATTGCGTCAGCTATTGCTGTACATTCGTCAGTTAATCGGTTGTGTGTAACAGATCATATTCTTGTATGCATAACTTAACTAAAACTGGTCAATATTACACCTCTACGGAGGAAGAACAACGCGTCTGTTACTCAGCTGACGACTGAGAGTTTTGAATGCTTAATAACTTATTGATATTAGACAAGAACATTTATTCTGATTTATTGTAAACGAATAAAGTGTGATTATTGTAAACGAATAACGTGTATTTCGTGTTTGTATTAACAAAACTTCCACTTGGTATATACAATAATATTTCGAGGTATACTTGTGCCAATTTTTATGAAAATGCAATCCGTGTATATAATGCATTATCTAAGGACCTATGGAAAGCCAAAGGGGTCAAAATTCTTTATGCTTAATTCTTCTTCCTTAGTTCTATATTCTACCTTCTTCTCTCTATATTCTAACTTATTACTTCTATTTTCTAGATTCTTACTTCTGTATTCAGAATTCTGAGTTCGAAATTCGAAATAAAACATCCTTTCTGGTAAATTTATAATCCTTATTTCTGAATTTGTCATCCTACATTGTAATTTCTTCATTTTGAATTTATATTTCTTAATTCAAAAATCGTGTTTTGCAATTTTAAATGCTAGTTTCTCAATTACTTATTCCGAACTGCTCAAATTAATCGCGCAATTCTCTTCGAATGCAATGTAAGATGCACAACATATTTAGAGATTATAATAATCAGTCATGGTCTCAAATGTGAGACAGGACAATTCCATCCGAGGGTTCACATTTTCCAGTCAGAAACGAGGCTTGCCGAGTTTCTGATGATAGAAAATGTGAACCCGAGGGTGGAATTGTCCAGTCTCACATTTTTTACCATGACTGATTATTTTTCTCACATTTCTCTGCCAAAAAATTAGAAAAAATAAACATGGCCGCCGATACACGAAAATCTATTCTCCGAAACTAGGCAACGTAGCAAAAAATAAATTGCATAATTGAAAAGATCGCATGTGTTTTGGTTTTGTACTAAAAGTACAAAACTCTGAACTAGAATCTTAAGCGTAGTTATTCATGGGTTTCTAAAATGAAGCGGTGTAAAAAATCGACGTTGCCGCACCATTCCGGGGAAGTTGTATTTTTTCTGACGTTTCAATATTGTGACGTGACGTTGTTTGCATTGTTCCGTCAAGGGTGGTCATGTGATGTGAGATGCATGAATCTCACATGGGTATCTCACACTGGATTCTTGTGTCACACATGTACAGAAATGTGAGAAATGTTATTCACGTTGTATATGTTGTCAAACTTGAAATACAATCCAAAATTTGTCTGCAGCATTAAGTTTTTTTCTTTGTCGGCATTTGCATTTTTATCTAATTTTTAAAAAGTCATAATTAACTGACCTTTTATCGTGAAATGAATATTCAGCTCAATTGACTGCGGTCTTAGGTTCTTCACATAAAAATTGGCTTCATTTTAAATTTAAAATCAAATGAAAATTGTTTGATTTTTGATTATTTGTTCAATTGTCATTACCGGTATTTGCACATGAGAATACTTAGTTTCAGACCACCCCCCTACATGTCACATATGCACTCTGGAGGTTTAGGCAGCAAGTAGTTTATTCAGTATCCATGGTATTTAGTTAATTGACCTTAATATGTTTAAGGCTGATTCGGGTTCATTGAAATTAAGCATGCATCATTATAAATTGACATCATGCCGAAAAGAGTGATTTCAATTTTGTGCCGAATATATTATCGATATACTTGCATGATTAGGTCAGCTGAGGATAATAGGATTCGGACACAGTAAATGGTATTAGCTGAGCTAGCTGTGCATTAAATTTGTATTGCCGTTGATGCGCAAGTCTAGGGATCCCTGTTACTTTAAAAAGTCGAAATGATTAGATTTTAATTTCTTGGTATTTTTCTTTGAAATTGATTAGCCACGGACCATTTAATTTTTCGGTGTGTGTTGCTGGGATTTTCACTCGAGCCGGGAAATTTTTTTCGTCTGTAATTTTGTTTAGCCACGCTTTTTTTGTCTATGGACAAGATAAGGGCCAGATTATTGTTTCAAGCCAGATACTGTTCAGATAAATGTTTGGGGCAAAAATCGGGGCTAGATTTTTTTTTTCTAAAAAGTACCCCCCCCCCCCCGAAAATCAAGTGGTCCGTACCTTAAACGTTTTTCTTTATTTTGATCTTGTATCAATTATAATTTAACAATAGCGTAAAATAGCAAATTTGCGTAAAGTAAAATGCCATATGAACAATAGCTGAAGATTACTGGCTAACTTTGGTTTAGAGACTAATTTTTGTAAAGATCTGAGGTCAGATGTGTTAGTTCATCTACAAAATTTCGAGATCTGAATTATGGCTCTGGTACAGAGTTTTCTATAAAGATCCGACATAAGGACGTGCATATACCTATGTATTTAAAATGGCTGTGTTAAAGGCTAGCAACTGTTCATTATATCCATGTCCGTAGAAAATGCAAACACCAAAAACGTTATATAGGGAGCTTAAACTGAATAAAATAAAATTGCTTCAAAATTTTTCTGGGAATACTTCCTTTAATGCAAACAGCTATCTAATCAAATCTCCAAAATGGTTCAGATCAAGGCTGACATATAAGACAAATTACAAATACAATATTCACATTTATCTTGTTCTTTCAAAGTCGCCCAAAATACAATATCAGAACATCATTTATTTAGAAGATATGCTAACCCATGCTAACCGATTCTGCGACTAAACAGTACTTCAGTACTTTGATGAGGAAATGTAACGCGAACTGGGTAATGTGAATCGTACTGGTACCTGTGTATTATTTAACGAGTAAACGATAGTGATTGTCATGATATATCATGCATTGTACCAACTAATATGATTATTTAGATAGTGTTGAAAATCGTTGAACGGGAAGCGGCCGTCAGGCCGCGCCGTTCAACCATTTTCGACACTATCTAAATAATCATGGTATATGGTTCAATGCATGATAACATTTTTGTGTGGTTATGCAAACCTGAATTTGTGTTTAACTAAGAAAACGATAGTTACAAAATGACCTACATTTAACTACACGATTATACACATAAACGCTATGTGGACTGACCGCGTAACCTGGACAGATGTATTGATTTTTCAGTCATGTTGTATAAAGTTTAAATGGCGTTTTCGTAAGAAATGGAGCGAAAACCTTTGAAAATGAATGCAAATAAAATATTTCATATAATTTACATGTAATTCCAAGTATAGATGTATTTCACATTTTAATTTTTTAATGTAAATATCAAGCTGAAATTAGTTTTAGATTACGTGGAAGTAAATAGGAAAAAAAGGGAAACGGGGGTGTCAAAGAGACAACGACCCAAAGGGGAGTAGTAACAACTCAAAGCCACCATAAGTATGTTTAATTTCGATATGTTTATTTATCCATGCTTACTGCACGTTTGTGAATTTTGTCCTTATGTACAATTTTTATATGTACGCTTTTGAATGACTTTGGTCTAGGTGAAACACTACATTATCATGATTTTTGATTGTCTTGTTGTGTAGGGCGGACATGGTTATTTAGCAGGTGATTAATCAGCCAATAGAATCCAAGTTTACATCCGCATAACCGCACAATATCAGTTGTATATTTTAAAAATATTTTTAAATGTTACATAAGCTGGGTTAATAAAATGTAAAAAAATAACCAATCTAAAGCATTATAATGCTTCAAACAAGGACTTGTATACGCCCTTTCTTTAAAGTTTATCATAGTCGTTGACTACATAACACACCAATGTGTTACATTTATCATCTTCAGGTCATTTCTTACGTAATTAAGCCACAGATAGCACAGGTGAAAAATGTTTATTGGCACAATCAACATCAGGGGTGGCTGTCAAAGGAATCATAAACGATTTTTTTAGACACGTGATGTATATATATCACCATCAGGCCACAGGTATCACAGGTGAAAATTGTTCATTGACACAATCAACATCAAGGGTGGCTGTCAAAAGGTCACAAATCAATTGAACCCTATTCAAAATTAAAATTTTCATAATTTTTCAGTAGTATATAGGTGGTTTTCAGGTCGTATTTGTCGAGGTGGTGCGAGGTGGTGCCGGAAGTGACGTAGACCGGAAGTCACGTGACAGAAGTCACGTGACCGGAAGCGGAAGTCACGTAACCGATGTATGACATGTCAACATTGCGCATGCGCAACCGGAAGTGGTCTTGTTTGAAGCCCTAGTCGGGCCTATTGACCGGAAATGACGTGTTGGAACAACACGTGACCCCGCAGGGGTGTTGTATGACCTTACTACAGTGTACATGCGCGACCGGAAGTGGGCGTAGCCCCATATGTAAACCGGAAGTCGGAACGACTCGGACATGGTCTTTCAGATGTTTATATAGTATTACATCCCTTTTTCAATGGTATTCTTTATATTATCTTCCCTTTTCATCCAACTTTTAGTAATTTCTCCCTGGTCCCACTCTTTTAATTGTTGTTATACCTTTTAACCCCTTTTTAGTATTGTTCTGCAATCCAATGTTTATACTAATATCCTTTTTTAAATGTTGCTATACCTTTTCAACCCCTTTTCAGTATTGTTCTTTGTATTGTAATCCAATTTTTAGACTAAATTCCTCTTGTCTAACTTTTTTCATGTGTTATTTTCGTCTGTTCTACCTTATTTTACAATTATCTCCCATTTTCATCCAATTCTTAGAATGATTTCCCTTTTCCCGCCCAATTTCTATAGTGTCGTCTACTATTGCCATTGTATTATTATTTCCATTATATTACATGATTATCTCCCTTTTTCATCCAATTCTTAGAGTGATTTCCCTTTTCCCGCCCAAGATCTAAAATGTCGTCTGCTTTTGTCATTGTATTATTATTTCCTATTATATTACATAATTATCTCCCTTTTTCATCCAATTCTAAAGGTGATTTCCCTTTTCCCGCCCAATTTCTATAGTGTCGTCTGCTATTGCCATTTTGTTTTCTTGTTTTACTAATTATCTCCCTTTTTCATCCAATTCTTAGAGTGATTTCCCTTTTCCCGCTTTTTTTAATCCTGTCGTCTGCTATTGCCATTTTGTTTTCTTGTTTTACATGATTATCTCCCTTTTTCATCCAATTCTTAAAGTGATTTCCCTTTTCCCGCCTAATTCCGATAGTGTCGTCTGCTATTGCCATTTTGTTTTCTTGTTTTACTAATTATCTCCCTTTTTCATCCAATTCTTAGAGTTATTTCCCTTTTCCCACCATATTTCTATACTGTCGTCTGCTAGTTTTAGATCCATTTTTAACAAAGTCTTAGAGTTATTTCCCCTTTCCCGCCTTATTTTTTATTGTTTTGCCTATTTTTAGATTTCCCGCCAATTATCTCCCTTTTTCTGTTGTCATGGTAATATCCCTCCCATGTCCCCCTCCTTTTCACCTTTGTATCTATTTTATATTTGTTTGAGACATTCCCCATGTATTTCATCCGTTTTGAGACGGTCCCCCGATTTGTCCGCCATCTTGGACCGGAAGTGCGGACGTGAGAGAAGACACCCCCTGAATTGACCAATCAGGAATTTTGTACATGCTCAATCCACCTGCGCAGAAAAACTGCAAACCGGAAGTGCGGACCTAAGCGAAGACACCCGGTGTCTTCTATCACGTCCGCGTCCAAAGTATATATACTGTGTACTAGAGCTCAGTATCGGTCTGCCCATTGGAAGGAACAGTCACCATGTTCTCCTGCGAGACGTGTGCAAAGCAGTTCACTGAGAAGAGAAGCCTGTTACGTCATATGAAGAGCCATCTAGCGGACCAAGATGCCTATACCTGTGACGAGTGTGGGAAAGACTTTGCCAGGAAGGATGCCCGAGATAGGCATCAGAAGACCCACCAGCAAGAAGGGCAGAAGTCGGCGCAAACCCACAGCTGCAGTGTGTGTGATAAAGAGTTTAGCAGAGCTGATAACAGAAGAAGACATGAAGCGTCCCACAGCAACGACCTGAGGTGTGAAGTATGTGGCCAATACTTCAATGACCCGTCCAGCCTGGCACGTCACCGTCCCTTGCATGACAGACCAGATGAAAAGGAGAGACCACCGATGAAGAGACCAGGTGTACCAGTGCTTGGACCTGTGGTGAAGCATACCAGAACAGAGTCCCCTCCACCCATGGAGAGTCCTGCCGAACCAGTGGAGTTGCCAGAAGATCCAGAAGACGAGGACCCTGTACCTGAGACACTGGAGGTCCATCCGGACAGAAGAGGCGACCGGTAACCGTGTCCATGACCGGTACAATTTCACACTGAACCAGTTGTCGGATTCAACCTTTGAAGAGATGGTGCGGTACCTGGCCAGCCAGCAGACCACAGCGGTGAAGATAAACCTGTCTTTTGGTTTTATCCTGAGGCACGTAGAGACTGGAGAGCTGCGCTATTACCATCCTAGCCAGAACAACGCCAGGTTTTTCGAGACGCCACATCTGATTAGAACAGCCGAAGATTTGGAGAAGTTCATCGAAGAGCTGAGCAGACACGATGTCCTAGAGTATGTGCGGCAACAGAGACCATATACCAAATGGGTAGTCCAACTGCTGACCAACGTGACCTTTTATGTCAACAAGCTGATCCAGCATCCTATTGGTGCCAGAGTGGTGTTGCCTGATTACCTGTACCTGAACAGAGGAGTAGCAGCCTTAGTTGGTGGATCCAACGGTACGTATGAGGATGATCTGTGTTTTTTCAGATGTTTGGCAGTACACAGAGGGGCTGCAGTGAAGGATGTCGAGACTCCAGCCAAGACGTACCTCAGAGAGTACCTCCAGAACAGACAGATGGCTGCTGCAGAGTTCCAGGGTGTGTGTTTGGACGATTTGGTGGTGTTGGAGCAGTTGTTCCAGGTGAACGTGTTTGTGTACGACCTCCAGCACACAGAGGATGGAGATGTGGCAGCTAGATTGGTACGACGGTCACCTTACAGCTACGAGAGGACGATGAACCTGAACCTGTACCAGCAGCATTTCAGCTACATTACAGACATGGAGAAGTACAGCCACAGCTACCTGTGTTCCAAGTGTGACAAATTGTGGAAATCTACATGGGAATTACATCGTCATGAGAAGACCTGCACTGGTGATGTGATCTACAAATTTCCTGGAGGTGTCTACCATACCAATCCTACCATCTTCGAGCAGTTGGAAGACGAGTCCATCTACGTCGCAGCGGAGGACCGGTATTATCCTTACAGAGCCACCTATGACATCGAGGTGATGTTGCAGCCGACAGGGAGGACCCAGCATCGTGTTCCACAGATACCACGAGAAAGATGTCACCACCATCAGACCGACAGAGTACGAGGAGCCCAAGACCTGCAAGAAGATCATCGGATACGATGCCAACGCCCTGTACCTGTCGTGTATCATGAATGAGATGCCAACTGGACACTTTGTTCGTCGGAAGAGCGAGACCGGGTTCCGGAGAGAGACTCCCAGAAGGTACGAGAGGATGGCCATCGACTGGTTGGAATGGGAAGCTCAGCAGACTGGTTACCACATCAGACACCAGGGCAACGACAAAGAGAAGCTGATTGGGATGAGAAGATTGCCTGTGGATGGTTATGTGAAGGAGACCAACATGGTGTACGAGTTCCAGGGCTGTTACTGGCACGGACATGATTGTGAGTTGAACCAGGGGAAGACAGACGAAGAAGGCCAGACGAAGGAACAACGGTACCAGCGAACCCAGCAGAAGATCCAGTACTTGGTGGACAATGGTTATGGTGTTACACAGATATGGGAATGTGAATGGGAGAAGATGAAGAAAGAAGATACAGCTGTGGCAGATTTTGTGAAGAACAGACAGAGACCCTGTGATGGGAAGTTCAAGATGTCAGAGCAGTCAGTGTATGAAGCAGTGATGGATGGCCGGATCTTTGGTGCTGTGGAAGTCGACTTGGAAGTTCCCGACGACCTGAAGGCGAAGTTTGCCGNCCAGAAACAAGGCAAAAGCAAGAACACCAGAAGACGGAAGACCAAAGACACTACATGCCCACAAAACACACAAAAACTTCATATACAACACAAAAAACTAAACTCGCTCTAACAGTGTGAACTAATCGGGTGCTCCGGAAGGATAAGCATGTCCTGCTCTGTATACAGCACCATCACACTGTAAGTGGGTCAATCAAGGGTTAAGTCAAATCTGGGAAGACGTGAATCTGGCTGAAAATGTCCGTTTTCATTTGTGACACTGACGTTTCATATGACGTTTCATATCTATCTACCCGGCACCTGAATCGGTTTTCAGGGGCTTCGGCTACAGAGCTGCCGGGCGCGTCCCCAGGTGGTGGATAGGGGAATGCCCTGTCTATGCGGGGTAGTCAGGTCATAATACGGAAAGCCTGACCGCGAACCATTGTAGCCAAACTGTGTGGAGAAACGCCACGCTCCATGCAGTATAAAGACCCCTTCTATATTTCTCTAAAGAGAGCAGACGCACTGGGTGTCGTATGGAAGGCTAAATTTCCTGCCCCTACCCATATCTCCAATTTTCCAGTGGCAGTCAAAAGTCGTTGCCCAGGTTGTCCCTTCCACCTTTATTTCTTTCTTCTGATACTTTCAATTTTTTGAATTGATTAACTTGTTCTCGTCCTGATATAGCTGAAATATTGCTCATTGGACGTTAAACTCTAACTAATCAATCAATCAATCATATCTATCTATGATGTCGTGGTGACGGCCATAGAATTTTTGATGCGACGAAAGTAACAACGGCTGGACATATCCCTGACTCAGCAGTTTTTGTGGGTAAACGGGCGGAAAACTAAACTTCTTCCATAATGAGATTGCCTGAACGTTTAATGGCACCGCAATCGTTATGCACAATAATATTAGGTTATTCTTGCAATTTGCAACACCAATACACAGAATTACATGAATGTTTCGCGCTAGTTTTCTTTTACCCCGGTGTGCAAAAAAAAAAGTCGCGATTTGTAAATAGTTTAGTTCGACAATGTGAGGTTAACTCAGTTGGGAAAAAAATGATACAGTTAAGTTCTCTATTTGGCCCTAAAACATTTCAAAGTATTCAAATTTTAAAATTGATAAAAGTGTCCTTCATTTTGATAATTTAGCAGTGACCTACGCATTAATTGGAGAATAATCAACCGGCATTTTCAGAAAGTAGTCCATATTGGTTATTCTATGGATACAATTCAGTCTGGCTAACAGTGACCGCGTTTTTTTCCCCACCAGACTGAAATGCTGATAACAAGTATTATTTTATTAAAAGGATTGGACACAAGTTATGCCAACTTAGTGCAATCCCTTTCTTTACAATATACACATATTCAAGCGACAATAATTTTATGGCAAGAAATTATTAAGCTCAATTTTTGTACAATAGAAAATTAAGACAAGAAAAGAGATAAGAAGAACGTGGCTGAGGTCAAGAACTGACTTGTACTTTAAGATTGACATACAATAGAACCTTTAGAAGCTTTCGACTCTCCTCATTTTGCCATTACCGACCTGTAAACTTGTTTTATACTGCAAAATGAGTTATTTTTAGTACGTACAAAGGGGTAAGATAATCAAGTTTCTGTGACTCTGGGGCTTTAAACTCTACCTCTTGATTTTTTTTTTTTTTTTTTTTTTTTTTTTTTTTTGACAATTGACAATGTGAGGGAATTACGCACAGATGATTTAATATAAACTTATATACTAGACATAGATACCAATGTAGCTCACTGAATATAGGTCTAAAAAGAATTAATATCAAAGTTATGTAATTGCGGATCTTCAAATAAAGATGTTTTCCATTTTTTCATCGAATGTCTATTGATAAACCAGAGCATAATCTTGCTCAATGGCATTGATATTCATCAGTGATATTAAAATCG
This sequence comes from Modiolus philippinarum, assembly GCA_002080025.1. Taxonomy (NCBI): domain Eukaryota; kingdom Metazoa; phylum Mollusca; class Bivalvia; order Mytilida; family Modiolidae; genus Modiolus; species Modiolus philippinarum. Next base: position 1,453 of record MJUU01014498.1, on the reverse strand, counting down.
AAATTCACTTTTCGGAATCGACGGCATTTTAAACGCCATTGATGATCGGACGAACTCCGTTATTATTCAAAAGTTAATTCTCATATTTTAAGATTGCAGTATAAAAACAATATACGATTAGTTTCTTCAAATATGCGAGTTATTTGTATTCGGCACGAAACAGGCGGCAATATGAAAAAAGAAAGGAAATGGGGTAAATGTCAAGGAGACAACATCCCATATCCAGGTTAAAACGACCCAAAACAAAGCATCTAGGGGTCACCGTACGGTCTTCAACACAGTGAGGAACCTCACACCATATAGCAAGCCCTAAATGGCCCCAAAAAGGTAAAAAAAGTGAATAAATCAATGGAAACAAACTACACCCAATAACCCAAATATCAAGAAACTAAAATTTTATAAGAAGACAAGGACAAGCCAATGACCAACATATTCCTGACTTGGGACAGGCGAAAAAATTGCGGTGGTGTTAAACTGGTTTTCTTGGATCCAAACTCTCCCCTATAAGTGGTGAATGGCTAAAAAATAAATACACAAAAAGACTCACAGTAAAAATCAAACTAGAAAAAAGTCCAACTTATCAAGATGAGTACCCTTACAATGAAGTACATAAAACATGAAGACAATACACACAGGTACTGTCTAGACAAATGCTCGCAGGTAGCTAAGGACATAAATTCCGTTGACTATGATATCATATGAAATACTTCTAAATAGATTTGGTATAACATCATCAATTATGAAAGAAGAACATGATATTGGGCAATGCCAAATACTGCCAAAAAAAAAATGAAAAATTGTTTAAATTTAGTTATGGTGTAAAGCATTTAGGAGATGATCAATATTTTTGCCAAGAAAAACCAGAAGTAAAGATTTAACAACAATGCTGTATTTATATCCTTTATGAATAAGTTTGTTCAACGGATTAATAAGTTTGGAAGGACAATTTTTGAATTTATGCGCTTTGTAAATGATATTGCCATAGATGTTTGGATGTGAAATGCCCTGATGTATAAGAGTCCTGCATGTAGAACCAAATTTTATTAATAAGTCATTGTATCTATAATAAAATTTAGAGAATGTTTTTTATCAATTTATGACATCTTAACCTATGTTGGCATAGTTCTGCCCCCTACTTGTCAGATAATTAAGTAGACTTGTCAGATATTTATGTCAACATGTCAGATATTTATGTTGACTTGTCAGATAATTATGTTCACTTGTCAGATAAAAATTATTTTATTATGTGGTCTATTGACCAGCTAACGCCAATGTCGGCCATCCAAAAGTCAACATAAATATCTAACAAGTCGACATAATTACTTGCTAGATAATTATGTGGACTTGTCAGATACTTATGTTGACTTATCCAATAATTATATTGACTTTTGGATGGCAGACATTGACGTGTAGTAAATAAAAGAGTTGAACCAGAAATAGTTATCAATATTGT
>MJUU01014493.1:12940-37943 GCA_002080025.1 Modiolus philippinarum | reverse complement strand
CAGGAATGATGTACTTAAGGTCCTAAACAAAGATGGCTCATTTCGTTCTGATCCGACGAAAAACATGGCCGCCAGCACGGAACATGGTTTAACATAGTACCCTATGGGAAAATCCTATTTTCATCTACTCCTCTGAAACCACTGCAGCAAATTCAACCAATCTTTACAGGAATGATGTATGGAAGGTCATTTACAAAGCCTGCTCATTTTGTTCCGATTCGATAAAAAACATGGCCACCAGCGCGGAACTTAGGTTTAACATTGGACCCTATGGGAAAAATCACATTTTGATCTTCTGCTCTGAAAAGGCTGAAGCAAATTTAACCAAACTTTACAGGAATGATGTACTAAAGGTCCTAAACAATGATTGCTCATTTGACTGTTAGTCCCCGAGGGTATTCATCAGCCCAGTAGTCAGTACTTCGGTGCTGACCCGAAAGCCGATACTATTTCAAACCTTGAAATATCTAAATTTTTGTAAATTTTGTTGAAACCAAGGAGTATCTCCCTCATGCAAAGCTCTGTCCTTAGCTAATTTTGGCTTTACATTTAGGTCATATTGAATATTTGTTCTCTATCAGTTTTTTGAACATCTTTGAGTTAATGGTCTTCCAAAATTTTAGATTTTATCTGCACTGAAGAGACATAAGTTGTCGAAATGCGCATATGCAGAAAATAAATTCACAGTAACTTCGGTATTTAGTTATTCGTTCCGATCCGATGAAAAACATGGTGGCCAGCACTGAACATGGTTCAACAAAGGACCCTATGGGAAAATCACATTTTCATCTACTCCTCTAAAACCACTGAAGCAAATTCAACCAAACTTTACAGGAATGATGTATGGAAGGTCGTTTACAAAGACTGCTAATTTTTTCCGATTCGATGAAAAACATGGCCGCCAGCGCGGAACTTAGGTTTAACATTGGACCCTATATGAAAAATCACATTTTCATCTTCTGCTCTGAAAAGGCTGAAGCAAATTATACCAAACTTTACAGGAATGATGTACTTAAGGTCCTCAACAAAGATGGCTCATTTCTTTCCGATCCGACGAAAAACATGGCCGCCAGCACAGAACATGGTTTAACATAGGACCCTATGGGAAAATCACATTTTCATCTACTCCTCTGAAACCACTGAAGCAAATTCAATCAAACTTTACAGGAATGATGTATGGAAGGTCCTTTACAAAGACTGCTCATTTCGTTCCGATTCGATAAAAAAAACATGGCCGCCAGCACGGAACTTAGATTTAACATTGGACCCTATGGGAAAAATCACATTTTCATCTTCTGCTCTGAAAAGGCTGAAGCAAATTGAACCAAACTTTACAGGAATGATGTACTAAAGGTCCTAAACAAAGATTGCTCATTTCATTCCGATCCGATAAAAAACATGGCCGCCAGCACGGAACATAGTTTAACATTGGCCCTATGGGAAATTCACATTTTCATCTTCTCCTCTGAAACCACTGAAGCAAATTCAACCAAACTTTACAGGAATGATGTATGGAAGGGCCTTCACGTAGATTGCACATTTCGTTCCAATCTGATAAAAAACATGGCCGCCAGTGCGGAACTTAGGTTAAACATTGGACCCTATGGGAGAATTCACATTTTCTTCTTCTCCTCTGAAACTGATTTCAAACAAACTTTACAGGAATGATGACGTGAAGGTCCTAAACAAAGATTGCCCATTTCGTTCCGATCCAATAAAAAACGTGGCCGCCAGCACAGAACATAGTTTATTTTGGCCCTATGGGAAATTCACATAAAAAACATGGCCACCATACAGAACATCGAAAACCCTGCTTCAGCATTTTGTCAGCTCAGTGTCTGAGCCTTTAGTTATATATTCATTATGATTGTTCTATATATACTTAACAATTTTCGCCACGATATAGCTGAAATATTGCTGAGATTGGCATATAATAACAATAAATCAATCTAATTAGACAAAAATTTAAAATCAATAATATTTTTTATACCCCTGCTTTAGCGGGCAGTATGTAGTGATCATGGTGTCCTTCCATCCGTCTGTCCCTCCGTATGTTTGTTCGCTTATTCGTTTGTTCGTCTATTCTTCCGTCCGCCATAGGGTACTAATTACTTTATGGGAACAATTCCTCCTAGACCACTTGGTTAAATTCATTGAATTTTTCACAGAATGTTAAGGATACTTTGCCCTTGTGCATCATCTATTTAAAAATTTATTAACAATGTGCCAAGAAACGTCATACTTGAGTTTGGAAAACACCAAAGTTATGCTGTCCACAGAAACGAAAATACCCTGGTTAAGGTCGTAACTTCGAGAGTCACATCTGGAAATTGTTTGAAATTAGGAAACGAGATCCACTAGGTACCGCCCTTGCTAAAAAAAAAATTTTTTCAACGCCACCTTGGAAAACATATTCCCATCTTTTGTAAATAATGAAGATAATCAAGGTGTTTGTATTGGGATTTTTTAGGCTGCGTATAAAAGTTCGTCCCTGCCCCTTCTGGTTTTACTCCCAGCATACTAGTGTTTGGGAGAGGTGTTCTATTGTGAATTTAGTTTTTGTATCCTTTACCTAATAAAGAAGAGAATGGTGAAAGAAAGGATAAGGAGTAAATGTACATGAGACAAAGTATGGTAGAAACAAGCAAAATAACAACGCTTTTATTGTTGTTCTTCATTTTGAAGTCACCATGTGGCCTTTAACAATGAGCTTTGCTCATACCTCATAGTAAAATCAAGAGCGAAATTCTTTGTTACTTGTCGAACAACGCTACATACTTGTCGAACAACGCTACATCTATGTTTTTTCGTCATGGATACGGGATTGCAGCAAACATAAATTGAACTGGCAGAACGTATAGAAATGATTTTCAGTCCCAAAGAATTCAAAATGGCAACCGTTGCCATGGAAATGGAAAAAAGGCGGAAAAATGCAAAATACTGAGAATTGGCTGAAATTTCACAGGAGTGTTTCTCGACATTGGAGTTCATTGGGGAGACTTTTGCGTTTCGCTCTGCGAACACGGTTCTTACTTGTTGCAAGCTTGAGAACCAGTATTTTTTACTTTTAAATCGCTGTTTATATCTTTTGCAATAGGTTCCCATAAAGCAATGGGGATATTTAGTTTTGTAGTCTGATTTTCTCTTTCTTGTCGTAATGATATAAGCATTCCTTCTGCATTATTTTTCCACACATGGATACAAGGGGATGACGGAGCGGACTCTTCAGATGTATCATATTGTTGAGGTGTTTGAGAACTTGTTGCTTCATATAAAGCACTATGGAGCGTTTTTTGTTTGCTTTTATTTGTAGGACTTTGTCTCATATGCATCTAGGCCAAATAAAAAATAGGTGTGGTTCCGGTCACCCCTCTGAAAAAAATATGGTTGGTAGGTCGGGATTTTTTTTAATTTTATTTTTTGATTTTTTTTAAGTCAATACTTCACATGTAAATGCATTGTATCCTATAATATAAAACCATGTATTATCCTCACATTTTTACCCTAAAAATGATTTAGCGACAGGGGGTGGATACTTAAGGATTTGTCCCAATTCCCAGATGATCGATTTTTAGTCTAAGTTCAAGGGGCAACCATTTGATTTTATGGGGGGGGGGGGGGGGGCTATGGTCAAATTTCAAAAAAAAGGCAGGACAGTTCACTATAGCAAAAAAAAATCCAGGATGACTATGCGGATAATCCAGGACAGGCTTCGAACAAAAATAAAAAGCCAGGATAGAAGTTACACACAAAAACAATTCCTAGATGAAAAAATTGACCATAGCCCCCCCACCCATAGAAATCAAATGGTTGCTCCCTAAATAGGTTGTTATGAAGTGGAAAATTCCTAATAGTTATAAAGAGAAGGTGTATTTAACCAAAATTTATATTTTCATATCATATAATCTCGAATATTACATAAACCGCCATAACTTTTGAGGATGTCAACAAACCATGTGATCGGTAAAGTGTCGATATAGCTGACAATATGCTTTTTATATCACATTGACTCTTATTCACAACAGATGTAAAAGAAGAGGTTTAAGTCTCCTTTAAATTCATCCCGCAACAGTTTAATAGGCTTTGAAGCCTCTGAAATATTAAATAACATGTGAAATAAATACGGATACGACAGTCCGCGCAGAACTCGTTCCGAATTTATGATTGCACGAAAACTTCCTGATGGGAAATAACTTCAATTTTCGCGGCGTTTGAGCTCGTTTCTCATCAAATACTTCATAAAAAGGTTCCGATAAAGTAAATAAAAACTCTGCTAGTTGATAAACTATGATAATACCGATTTACAGTTTCAAAATAACTACTATCTTGCCGCTGATATCTACTTAAACTTTGTCAGTCAAAAATGGCCTTAAAAACTAGGGTCGGTCGTTTTATTTCTATTTTTTTTTACCTTTTGGATGAAAAAAGTCTAGGGTCGGCAGAAAAAATAGGGTCGGTCGGGTGACCGGAACCACACCTGTTTTTTTATTTGGCCTTACCACATAATTTTTCATTGTGAATGTGACGCTTCATGTTTTTTTATATACTAGGCAAGAAAAGAAACGTTACACTTCCGTGTATTTGCATCGGACTTGGAATTTGGTGTCTCATCTTATAAAAAAAATCGAAACGACTGGAAATTTTCACAGAATCTTTGTTTAACCCAAAGCTTTAGTTTTGTACAAAAAAAAAAAATGAAAATTAATTTTCATAGTTTTTGAGATTCCAAAGTGATTTTTTACCCCAAAAATTGAAAAACATTAATTGCAACAGAAATTGACAAACAAACATTACCTCGAAAAAAATGAACCCTTTTCAAAGTAAGATAACAAAATAACGCACATTTCAAAAATTGATTGCTCATTTTGATTCGATTTTTATGACACCTGTTATCCAGTCTTCCAAACTGAAGTTGCATATAAAACATTGCAAATGCCTGCAAAATGAAGAAAACGCTTGAATGGTTTTCTTTTTAACACGCAGATTAAAAATTTATATTAAAAGTCACAGATACGTACAAATTAAAATAGACAATATTCAAGGAGTGTAACGTTTCTTTTCTTGGTCAGTATATATTGTTAAATCACTTTTGCTTAGTTGAAGCATCTGCAAAAGAATTGAAAGGATAAATAAACTTTATAAGTTACAATCGCAAGAAAAATAAAATAGAAATCCTACAGACACAGAGAGAAAATATTGTTACTTGTAATATTGTGCAAATTTACTATCTTATGCGCAGAAGAACATCAGGTACTATCTTTGTGACTAGAGCACACAAGATAGTAACTTGCACTTACAAGAAACAGGATACCAACGCACATGAACAAGACAGTAACTCGTGTGCAAAAGATTGTAACTTATATGGTGCACAAGTTGCTCAGTTTATGCGCACAAAATTGTAATATGTCTGCACAAGTTTGTACTTTGCACACATCAGTTTAATTTTTTTTTTTTTGGCACTGCAAGACTCCTTTTCAATAAACTAAACTCAAACTAAAACATGTATTTCTCAAACAAGTGTGGATCATATTGCAAGGCAACTAAGTCCCCTACCGGTAGAACTGTCATGGAGCAGTATTTGTTCCAAAGGGACCAAAACAAATACAGAATATTTTTCCAACAGAACATATGTTACAAGAATAAACGTTATATAAGAATTGTTACAAGAGGAATAAATATCATTTCGATGACATGACCATTGCTTGGGTTGAAGTTTAAAGTGAAATTAAGTTTTGACCTCGTGATGACTTTTGATGGAGTGTATTTTCTTACATCAAATGAATATTGCTGAAGTTGGCGTAAAACATCAATCAATCAATCAATCAACTAATATTTTGTATAATTTCCTCTTTTATCAGAAAATAACCATTAACCATTTAAAGTAAGACCAAGGGAATCAACCAGAAAAGTTATAGTTAATTGAATTAATTATGGTTTAAACTATCAATCGAGTGAAGGAGGTACTGGAGTAGGCGGTGGCTCATGGGTCAATCAAGTTGTGCTTGATGGTTACGCTCCACTTGAGTATACCATCTTTGGAACATTTGATACTTTCTGGTGGAGATACCTAGAATCGAAGTCATCGCCCCTGTTGGCACTCTGTGGAGGGTGTGCGACAAAGATGATTAAATCTCCTTACTGTATGGCACAACAAAAGCCCTAAAACCAACAAGTTCCAAAAAGAAAACGAAAACTAGACGATTCTATCCAAGAAGCTGAAGATAACAGTTGGACAAAATTCATTGTGTTGACTGGATTATCTGATAAGAGCAAATATTAAAAATCAATCCATTTGCTATCCAAAAGACCATCCAAAGCATAAAACGTATCCAGAATGCGATCAGGTCATTTACTAATTGAAGCGTCTTCAAAAACTCAAAGTGAAAATTTACTAAAAATAACTAAAATTCTAGGATTCAAAGGTTCTGCATCTCCTCACAGAACTCTTAATAGCAGTCGCGGTGATTATAAAAAATAGAAGTCAATATCTTTCAGATCTTAGCGAAGAGGAAATTGATGACGAATTATCACCACAAGGCGTCACAAAAGTACAAAGATTCATTTCGAAAAAATCAGGAAGCACTGTTAAACTTAATACTTTTCATTAAACTTTAACACTTCTATTCCTCCAACATCTTTGAAAAATGGCCCCTTTTGTATAAAGATAGACAAATTCCTCCCCAACCCAGTGAAATGCTTCACTTGCCAAAAGTTTGGTCATGGGACAATGTAGGGGCAAGTTGAAATGCTTCAAACGTTTGGAAGATACACTTAAATGTCCAATACACTTAAGTTTCTTCTCTATGCAGACATTTTAAATTTCTTAGGGCATTAGTATGTGCCAAGTTAATTCAAGAAATAATGAAATAATAAACATCGATTATTAAAGAACTTTTCAACAAAAAAAGTTTGTTATGATGGATTCTTTTTATTTAGACCTTATAGTAATTCTTCTGATAAATGTTATTCTTGTTCTTCCGTAAGGCGTTTGTACGGTAAACCTTTTGACGTATCATTACGAAACTTCGCGTAGTAACTGGAAGTTGGAAATTCTCATTCGAAATCAGGTTTCGGACAAAAACTATTTATAGTAACAGAGTTATCTCCCAAAACATGGTTTTTCTTGTTAGCAGATATACTCAGAAACCGTAACCGATATCAAAAATCTGAAGTGGGGAAAATGTTTCATTCATCCTCTGGATGATTTGTCATGTCATGCAAAACTTTTTTGGGGGGGAGGGGGGGGGGGTCGTGATCCCGGTTACGCGTTTTGACCCCTGATAATGCAAATTTCTCAAAGTTGTGTTTTTATATAGATATTTTTACTATATAACTATTCTAATTAGTTAATATACTTAACAGTTCTCGCCACGATATAGCTGAAATATTGCTGAAGTTGGCGTAAATCATCAGTCAATCAATCAAAGTTGTGTTATTTTGATCAAATTTGGTATCCAGGTTGCTTTAATAACCCTGATTACAAATATGGGGTCAAAAAAAATTTTGTCCGCCATTTGAAATTTTGTTATAACGATATCTCGTAAACGGTTGAAAATTTATGAAAACACTATATGCAAAAATGTTCCTTTTATTGAGATATACATTTGATTCAATAGATAGAAAACAATGCGACGAACGGTTTTTGATTGATTGATTGAATATTGTTTAACGTCTACTCAGCAATATTTCAGCTATATCAAGACGAGAACAAGTTTGTTGTTTGTATCATAAAATCATATCATGGAAAATAGCCAATATCTTAAAGTACTATTCACAACAGATATACCGCTACATAGGGTCATCTTTTCACGGTGCAAATGTATTTGAATGGAGCCATACATTTTAGTCAATATTTTGTCTGAGCTCTGTCCAAACGTTGTTCATTTATAGGAAAAGGCTTGTCTTATTCCAAGTCTGATCCTAATCCAACCTGACAAACCTCTTACTACAAGGCATATCAAATCATGATGATATAGCATCCCCCCCCCCAGATATATCAAATGTTGAAATGATAACTGAGTAGAATATAATTGGATTTTAATTAGTTTAAATGTTTGAGCATCTACCCATCTCTTTCATAATAGTCAAGTCCACCCCTGTTAATAAGCTGAGCTCTCGTTGAACAGTTTAGACAAGGAGAGTTCGCGTATAATTGGTTTAGTCCTATTGGAAAATGTTTAGCTTTGTTGAGAAAAATGTAAACAAACCTCTGAAGTTACATTGGATGACGTTTCACTCCGGTTCAGGATAATGTATAGGTTCAGTTTTTTATATTTGAAAATTACCTTTATCTAAACATTATCCTGCTTAATAGGGATGAAGTCTTAATAAGACTTACCTTAGAATTGTAGTACAAGTTAATATTTTTATCTAGGGATGAATTATACTAGAATGTAGAAATGATCATCTTTGAGCTTTCCTATAATTTGTCTGGATTATATAGGCTTTTATGTTCTTGCTAATGTCATCAACACAAGCCGATATTCCAAATCTATTCCCGTCCTCTCCGATCCTCGTTTCAGTTGGTGAAATAATCAAGACTGATAGTAATAGTTTTTGAAGTTGTGTTTTTGGCTAAAAATAGAAGGATTGATGCATGAATATTGCTCCACATGGACTAAAAAAAATCTGAGCAAGAGATTCTTTCTTTCTTTATAAATAAAGCATTTGTGAAACGTGCTCATCAGTAACTGGCCAAGTAGTTTCAGAGATGTTTGAAAGCTTTGCTTTAGAGACCATTGTTTAATTATATTTTCTGCTTGGCATGTTGGTGCTATGATCTTGAATAAAGCACAAAAATAGAAAACAGATTTTTTATCCACAGGACCACAGAGTATATTCCATCTACATTTTGAGATGAATAAGAACTAAACATCAGCATGCTTATTTAGTACGTAATTCATGTACATTAGAAAACATGCATGTAGTCAAATTCACAAGCAAAATTGTGAGTCCAAGGATGTCATGCAATTATGAAAAAGAAAGGAAATGGGGTAAATGTCAAGGAGACAACATCCCATATCCAGGTTAAAACTACCCAAAACAAAGCATCTAGGGGTCACCGTACGGTCTTCAACACAATGAGGAACCTCACACCATATAGCAAGCCCTAAATGGTCCCAAAAAGGTAAAAAAGTGAATAAATCAATGGAAACAAACCACATCCAATAACCCAAATATCAAGAAACTAAAATTTTATAAGAAGACACGGACAAGCCAGTCACCAACATATTCCTGACTTGGGACAGGCGCAAAAATTGCGGTGGGGTTAAACTCGATTTCTTGGATCCAAACCCTCCCCCTGCGTGTAGTGAATGGCTCAAAAATAAATACACAAAAAGACTCACAGTAAAAATCAAACTAGAAAAAAGTCCAACTTATCAAGACGAGTACCCTTACAATGAATTACATAAAACATGAAAACAATAGTATATTAGTATATTTACTTCTGACGATTCTTTTCAGTTGCTGAAGCCTTAATTTTAAAACGATGAAGAAAAAAAATATTCTAATGTGGTCTTGACTAAATCAATCTTAACTAAACTTTACACTATTGTGATAACTCAAAAATATCGCCAGTCTAAAATAGTTGGTTCTCTGAATTATAAGGTCTCAACATGCATGTTTGTCATTCATTCTAAAATTTCTTTTGTCCATAAATGCTAAGCAATCAACTGAATAACTTAGTAATTTTGGTCTTCTCTCAGTAATCAAACAATATTTTATTTACTGAATCTATATCACCGAGGTGGCAGATTATGTGCAAATTACAGAATCTTTTTATCATTTTTGTATCTCCATTAATTCATTGAAATGTTGTTGTCTTGTGTCTTGTTCGTAATAAGTTTCGGGTAAAAAGACATACCAATTAACAGGAAGTTGGTTTCCCTAGAATAGCCGCCGTGCGCGGTCCCGGCTCATGAATAGGCCCGCAGCATCCTCTGAGCTTGGAGTATGAGTCTTCCTAACAGAGGACCCCGAGGGAACCCCGGGATATAGAAATAGGACCTAGTATCTCCGGCTTGCGGGGTGTGACCCCTCCTAAACGGAGGCTGACCCCGAGGGTCCCGGGATATAGAAATAGGACCCATTCCGTGGTTGTGCGGGATTAATAAATACACAACCCATCTTTCGGATGGGATGTAAACTCAGGTCCACGTGTTTGAAGAAATGCCACGCTTCCTGAAGAACCCTTGTAGCAAGCTCTTTTTGGGGTGGTCCGTAGGTGATCGGCTACAAGGCTGAATTCCCCGCCCTTGACGATTTAACCCTACTTTTCCAGTGGCAGTCAGAATTTCCCGTCCCACGACCCTTTCCATACCCCAAAGTGATTATTTATTAACAAACTTGTTCTCGTCTTGATATAGCTGAAATATTGCTGAGTAGACGTTAAACAATAATCAATCAATCAATCAATCCCTAGAATAGAAACACAACTTTTGCATAATTTTTGTCATTTCTCGTAAATATTGGGATGAATAAAGCTAGTGGTTGCTGAAATAAACACAATTGAAGGTTTTCAACGACATTGGTGATGCACAGTCATTAATTTTGACATCGATTCGTAGCATCATTGGAGTTCAAACGACTGATAAATGTCAACTGTTGGCGACAATCTGCCCAAAAAGCTTCAAATTTTTAATCAACGTGCTGACAGCACTACTGGAAGTGTTGCTGTAATAGGAATAAATGAGAATGTGACCAACCATAAAACTACAAATTCCCCTTTGTATGTGTTGCATTATTTAGAAAGAGTCTGCTATTAAGCGATGACCAATAATTCATTTTGGTTGTTCAGATCAAAAATGCAACTCGGTTTTTCATTCAAAACCACTCATGTTAAGACAAATTAAGTCGTGTTATTTTTAGAAAATCTGCCATGTTAATCTGACATAAAGATTCAAAGTTCATATTTTGCTCCTCTTTAAAAGTATTTCTCCCATTGATAATGAATTGGGATAGGACTCAGTCATCATGCAATTTTGTAAGGAGCTTTTCAAAGACCATTGTTCTAACTAGTCAAGTTATGATTTTAGAATGTATTTCCCAGAAGTTTTAACGTTAAATTAGTAATTACCGCTAGCAGCGATCTTGGATACGATTCTGACCTGCAGGACATAAATTATATACAGACAAACAAAAGGACCAAAGTGGCCACATTCGGTTTCACAGTTAAAATGCCACCCAATATCAAGTTCACTGCTGCTGGTGGAACTCCTGGATAGGACATAGGCTTGCAGGATACAATTTAATTAGATCCACCAAAGGACTGTTGTGTCGTCAATGTTTGGTTCAAACAAGGCCAAATAATATATATCTCACAATTTTTTTAGACAATTTTTAACAGATCCATTTTGATCAAGTTTAGTGTTGTTGCCTCAGTTTCAAAACCAGATCTTTGAAAAAGGTTTCCCAGTAGGAAATTGCTCTCTTTTTTTAAATTAACGTTGTTGCAACTGCATATAACATATATCTAGAGACAAGGAAACAGATAACATTCAACCAGAAAATGTTAGAAACATAGGTCTGAACAACATGTCAAGTTTGGATTTTTGATACACATGATAGAGTGGGTCCTATAAGTATTCAATAGATAATCAAAGTTTAACGAACAAAAAGTAAAACAAAATGAAAATATCCAGATATTATTTCAGACAATTTTCAAGATATTCCGTTTAACTGGGTATTTCAGGGACAGCAGCAGACAATAATCTCAATGATAAATGGTCTAGTGTGGTAACAAACCTAGATGTAATATGGCCCAGTGACAGTGATGATCTTGGTATGCATTTCCCTTAAGGTTTTATATGCTAAAACTATGCTTCCTGTTGGCGGCCATCTTGGATCTAATGTGAACTTCCTGGACACATTTGAAACGTGGGCCATCAAAGGACCATTGGGCTACACTTAAAAGAATGTTCCACCGTGCGCGGTCCCGGCTTATAAATAGGTCCGCAGCATTCTCTGAGCTTGGAGTATGAGTCTTCCTAACAGAGGCGTCACGTTTGCCGTGTGTCGAGACCCGTGTCGATGGTTGACGAGGTCCTGGTGGGTGCGAACCTGTATTCAGACTCCCGCTGCGGCCATTAATATCCGTTGGGCTGAGAATACAGGAACTATACCCTGCTTTGGCTCTGATATCATCTAAACGGGAGGTCAGATGGTCCCGGTCTGCTCAATCGGCTGGTCACGCCAAGCCCTTGAAGATATCCCCAAAATGAGATTTACAAATTAGTGTCTTGTGAATGTCTTATTCTCATTTAACTATTTTATCCATGGAGGAAATCTTTGAGAAGGCGGTGGCTTATGGGTCAATCAAGTGGTACGCTTTCCTTCAGTGCCTGACGGTTACGCTCTGCTTGAGTATACCATCCTTGGATCACTTGGTGTTTTCCGGTGGAGAGCCCTGGAATAAAAGCATCGCCCTTGTTTGCACTCCGTGGTGGGTGGGTGACAAGGATGGTGAAACATATTACATTCTTACATGGCACAAAAAACTTCAAATCAACCAGCTCCAAATAAAAAAAGAAAATCTGATGATTTCGGTCCAGAAGAGGAAGACAGCAATTGGACTAAATTCGTAGTGCTGACTGGGTCACCCGAAAAACCCATCTCTAAAATTAATCCTTTTCTAATAGAAAAGACGTTACAAAGCATTGCTGGAACCGTTAAAAATGTATCTAAAATGCGTTCAGGTGACTTACTGATTGAAACTGTAAATAAACATCAAAGTGATAACTTATTAAAAATTTCAAAAATTCAAGACTTAAAAGTTTCGGCTTCCCCACACAAAACATTAAATAGTAGTAAAGGTATCTTGCGGGATAGGAGTCAGTATCTTTCCGAACTCACTGATGAGGAAATGTGTGACTTGCTATCATCACAAGGAGTAACAAAGGTCCAAAGATTTATTTCCAAAAAGACAGGAACACCGGTTAAACTCAACACATTTTTGATTTCATTTAATTCATCTGTCCCACCAACATCTTTGAAAATAGGACCCTTTGGTATAAAGGTGGACAAGTTCCTTCCAAACCCAGTGAGATGCTTCACTTGCCAAAAGTTTGGTCATGGTACCAAACAATGTAAGGGCAAGTTGAAGTGTTTCAGGTGTGCGGAAGAGGGACACCAGGGCACAGACTGCACAAATGCACTGAAATGTGCAAACTGCAGCGGTGACCATATGTCCTCCTCCAGAAACTGTCCTTTATACATTAAAGAAAAAGAAATTCTTAAAATTAAAACAGAAAGAAACATTTCTTACAGCGAAGCCCGGCAAATTTCATCAACAAACACAGTAAAAACAGTAACTTCTTCATATGCAGATAAAGTTAGACAGCGACCCTCTTTATCGCATATTGAGACACAAACAATTTTGACCTGGCCATATGACAAAGAGAACCCCCAAAAGTTACCTGTTCAAACAGTTCCTAAAGAACAAATTATAACTCCAACTAATTTTAAACAAAAAACAGTTAATACGGCAACCCAGTCAACACAACCTTCAACTTCTACAAACGTACAATCGTCTCCAAAGCAAACGAAAAGTAAACTAGCTTCTCATTTATCTAAATCAGCAGAACGTTCATCATCTGCTGATAATATTAAATCAAAAAATGCACAGAACCAGACAGAGCAGACATGAAAAATCCTCTATTAGTACATCTAATAGATATGAAAGCCTGTCTTCAGATGAGGACACTGGCAAGACTAAAAAACCTGGTCAACGCCTCAAACCGTATTAGGACGTAAGCATTTGGGGAACTTTTGAAGACCAGATGGAGACAGAAACAGAAAATAACATAGAAAATGAACGATCACACAGTAGGTCTTCGTCTGTTAGTGGATCATCGTCTCGTCATCCTTCAGTTTCCCGAAAGGGAAATGTCTCACCAATACGACTAAAATGAACAATATAATTCAATGGAATTGTCGAGGTTTTAAGATTAATTTTATTGAAATTACTTTATTAATTCAGGCTTTAAATCCTGCGGCATTTTGTCTTCAGGAAACACACCTGAAGGAAAGTGATACGTTGAATGTAAAAAACTACTCCCTCTACAGCACTTATGTTCCTGAGAATGAACGGGCTGCTGGCGGCTCAACCATTCTCGTCAACAACAATATTATCCACAGTACTGTTGATCTAAATACCGATCTTCAGGCTGTTGCAGTGAGAATTTCTTTAGATAAAACGATCACATTATGTTCTGTATACTTACCACCTAATTTCTTGACCGACCAGCTGCCCGCCCCATTTATAATAATGGGCGATTTCAATGCTCACAATCCACTATGGGGCAGTTCTGAGGTAAAAAGATTGAAGACATAATGTCGCAGGAAGGTTTATGTATCTTTAATAATGGTTCGCACACTTATTTACATCCTGGAAATGGGGCTTACTCAGCTATAGACCTAACTATAACTGACCCATCTCTACTGTTGGACTTTTCCTGGAAAGTACACGATGACTTGTGTAGTAGTGATCACTTTCCGATCATTCTTCAACATCTTTATTCTACTACCGGAGAAAAGCCACAGCGCTTTAAATTTGATAAAGCTGATTGGTCTCTCTATGAAAATTTTGTAGAGAAGAATTGAAATCTGAATTGTTTGAAGATGTTCTTGATCCCTTAAGTCTTTTCAGTGAAAAAATACTTTCCATTGCAGATAAATCTATACCGAAAACCTCGGCAAACCCAAGACGGCCTGGGAAACCCTGGTTTGACGATGACTGTGATGGTGCTCTGACAAATCGTAAAAAGGCAGAGCAACTTTTCAATAAACATCCCACGACGGACAATCTTGGCAATTTTCGCGTTTTTGGTGCAAAAGCTCGAAGAACTTTTAAACAAAGGAGACGCACTTCTTGGCGCAACTTTGTCTCTAAATTAAATTGCCACACCCCTATAAACAAAGTGTGGAATATGGTACAAAAACTCAAAGATAAAAATAGGAAAGCTAATGTCCATCACATTAAAAACGGACAAGATATTTGAACATCTGAAAAAGATATTCCAAATAAAATCGGAGAAACTTTTGAGAAACATTCTTCTTCTAAAAATCTAGGACCCACATTCCAGAGAATTAAAGAACAAAAGGAACGAAACAAACTTAACTTTAAATCTAAAAATACAGAGGAATACAACAGATTATTTTCGATTGATGAACTGAAACAATCCTTGGATAAGGCGCATGACACGGCATGTGGCCCTGACGATATCCATTATCAACTCCTCAAACATCTTCCTTTAACAACTCTGGAAATTCTTTTGAACCTTTTTAATAAAATTTGGGTAACAGGGAAACTACCACCTATGTGGAAACAAGCAACTATAGTACCTATTCCAAAACCGGGTAAAGATCATTCCGAACCATCTAATTACAGACCACTAGCATTAACTAGTTGTGTCTGTAAGACAATGGAACGGATGATAAACGACCGTCTTGTTTGGTATCTCGAATCGAACGGTCTTCTGTCGAACATCCAAAATGGATTTCGACAAGGTCGTACAACAATAGACCATCTAGTTCGATTCGAAACATTTATCAGGAATGCATTTTTAAAGAAAGAACATGCAGTGTCTATCTTTTTCGATATTGAAAAAGCATATGACACAACATGGAAATATGGAATTTTAAAAGATCTTTTTGATATGGGGTTGAGAGGAAGCTTACCTAATTTTATTGAGAATTTTCTCAAGGATCGTGAGTTCAATGTTAGAGTCAACTCTACATTTTCTGACTCGTTTGAACAAGAGATGGGTGTTCCACAAGGAAGCATCCTCTCTGTCACACTATTTAGTATTAAAATAAATAGTTTGGCCCAGGTTTTAAAAGATAAAATTGATGGATCTCTTTATGTAGATGATTTTCTGATTTGCTATCGTGGCAAAAACATGGATAACATAGAACGCCAACTGCAATTATGTCTAAACAGAATCGAAAAATGGGCAGTTGAAAATGGTTTTAAATTTTCCAGCTCTAAAACAGTCGGGATGCATTTCTGTTGTAAGCGGAAAATGCACCCAGACCCAGAGCTTAAACTATACAATAACCCTATAACTATTGTAAAAGAGGCCAAGTTCCTTGGTTTAATTTTTGACAGTAAACTTTCATTTCTTCCCCATATCAAAATGCTAAAAAACAAATGCCTAAAGGCATTAGATATTTTAAAAGTTGTGTCGAGTACTGACTGGGGTGCGGATAGCACAAATTTATAAAATTTATATCGATCGTTGATTCGGTCAAAACAAGATTATGGATGTTTTATTTACGGTTCCGCCCGTTAATCATATATTAAATTACTTGATACCGTTCACCACCAAGGTTTGCGTCTTTCATTGGGTGCGTTCAGAACTTCTCCTGTTGAGAGTCTCTATGTTGCAGCTAATGAACCATCCTTGGAAGACAGACGTTTTAAACTTGGTTTACAATATGCAACAAAGCTTAAAGCGTATCCTTCCAATCCTTCTCACAACTGTGTTTTCAAACCTCCTCACAAAGCTGACTATGAAAAACGCCCAAACGTTAAACAACCTTTTGATCTTCGTATCAAACCACACCTTGAATCTGCTAAATATAAATTTAGATGGAATAGCTCCTATAGAAACTCAAAAAAAACCTCCATGGCTAAATCCAAAACCAGCATTTAATTTTGAAATACGCAAACACAAAAAGGTTGATACCAATCCTCTGGTTATCCAGCAGGACTTTGCAAGAATTAAATCTGAACATCCTGAATACTTGCAAACTTACACAGATGGCTCTAAGGATGGAGACAGAGTGGCTTCTGCAGCCGTTTTTTGGAGACCGTGCAGCAACTCTCCGATTACCATCCTCTAGTTCCATATTTACTGCTGAAGCTAACGCTATTTACTCAACACTTAAATTTGTAGCTTTATCGCAATCAAATAAATTCATGATTTGTTCCGATTCACTTTCTTGCCTATTGGCAATTGAAAGTCGAAAAACAAAACACCCAATTATTTTGAAAATAGCCGAATTCTACAAATCGCTTGTAGCATTAGGCACAGAAGTCATTTATGTTTGGATCCCTAGTCATGTGGGGATCTATGGAAACACGGTTGCTGACCAGGAAGCCAAGGATGCACTAGATGACGAGATGGCGGATTGTCCAGTACCGTACACTGACATGAAGCCTTTAATCGTTAAATACATTTTCAAGTTATGGCAGGCCAAATGGGATCTGCAAATAAATAATAAACTGCATGGAATACAGTCAGACGTCGGTAAACAAGTCGGTTCCTGCGGTAAAAACCGTAGGGAACAGGTAGTGTTGACCCGATGTCGTATTGGACATACTAGAACAACACATAGTTTTATCCTCAACAGTGATGATCGACCTGAATGTATTCCATGCAATTGTCCTGATAAAATTCAACATGTTTTAATTGAATGTGTAGATGTTGCCGATATCAGGCATGATTTTTATTCAGCTGATTGTCTAAAAGACCTATTTACAAAAGTCGCTGGCGACAAAATCGTTCAATTTTTAAAAGCAATCAATTTATTTAGTAAGATTTAAATGGATTTAATTTATAGTTGTAATATCGTAACAGTTAAACTGTCATTTCTCCTATAATGTTTTATATATTTTTTTATATTTTACACTCTTGTTTTACTTGTATAAAGCTTTAATGGTTTTATATTGATATTTTACATATTTATTATAATTGTTCAAATAACTTAACAGTTCTCGCCACAATATAGCTGAAATATTGCTGAACTTGGCGTAAAACATCAATCAATCAATCAATTAAAAGAATGTTTGTTTCCCCTCCCCCGGGTGTAGCCTCTGAAACTGACCAGACAGGCAGGTGATTTTTAATTTTTTTTTAAATTCATTTAAGTATATTGTTCGAAACACTTAATATGAAAAAGATCGTGGCACAGACTGATTTTTCAACACTGTACATCAGAGGTACAGTATACAGTAAGCCAAGGATTGATTTTGATTAGTGGAATGGTGTGTGCTTGTGTTGATTCTAGCGATTAATATCAATGATCTAGATGGGAGTTTTTGTTTTTAAACATATTTCTAATTTTACATAGACCTCATAGCAAATTACTTAGGTCGTACACTTATTCTACGATTCACTTTTAAATTTTAACCAACTAAAAGAAGATGAAGACACGTGATCTGTAATAATCATTTTGCACCTGCCTGTCTGTCACTTCAAGTTTCGTTTATCTTAAATGCATGTTATTAAATAGAACTTGCTTTTCACAGTGATTGTATTGACTAATTAATTATGAGTAATGTACACTTTAAAGTGTATATTACTGGTAAACAGTTGTGGCTAGCCAGCATATAGATTGTGCAAATAATATTTAAGTACTTTTTGAAATAATGTATTAACATTGAAAAATCAAGAGGCTATCGAGAGCCTTTTTGGCACACCAGGACCATTTAATTCAAATAATCAAAAAGGAAATCAGTCTCATAATGCTTCCACCTTGGGAGGTATGTGTATTTCCAATGTAATATTTGTAACGAGGGCTGCCCATATACTAGTGTGACCATTTGTGTTGTGCTTTCTGAGAATACTTCTGAATGCATTGATCCATAAGAATCATTTGTAAGCTACCTGTACGTTTTCGGCTTGTGGTCATTCTGGGTGAGGTAAGAAGATAAAAATCACATTTGACGGGGACCACCCAAGGACTATTATGACCAAGTTTGGTTCCAAATGGGGCACTGGTTACAGAGGAAAAGATGATGACTAAAAATGGACACCAAGTGGTGGCAAAAGCCAACCCTGGCTATGAATAAGAAGCAGATATATATATATAAATTAATCCAAAATTTCAATCACATGCCACAAACCAGAAGAGAATTGCACACAAAAAGCACAAATGAAGGACAAAAGTCAAAGTCAAAAACACTAGGAACTCAGGACAGCTAGAAATACAGATTGTTAGTTTTAAGCAAGCAAAATAGAGATTATCACAGGATAGTTTAATAAGGGGCTACGCCGAGCGCAGCATGATACGACCGCAGCATGTCGACCACTGAAATTTCAACAAAAGTAGTTTAAACTGACTGTGGACACAGTAAAGAGCTTGACACAATAATTAGATCGACACAAAAGAAGCTTGACACAGTTATTAACAAAAAAAGGAAAAATGCAACCCTTTTGATCACATACTGATGAAAAAAACGTAAGAGCTATGCAAAATATGTACTATCAACTAAAACTTTACATCCATAGAAATTCAAAGAAAAAAATTCATTGCCATACCTCTGGAAGCTTAGATCAAGAGGAATCCAAAGAAAAAAATCCCATCGAAATCCGATGAAAAATAAAGATTTGACATATTTAGAAAAATTGCAATTTTGGCCCCTTTGACCACTCGTTGCTCGGAAACGGTAAGAGCTACACAAAATCCGTTGAGATACTGCTGAAAGCTTAGATCAAGAGAATTCCAAAGAAAAAAATCCCATCGAAATCCGATGAAAAATAAAGATTTGACATAATCTGCAATTCCCAATTTTGGCCCCGTTCGGTCCCTCATAGCTGGGAAAGGAAACAAGTTATCAAAAATCTAATAGTTGAGTGCCAATATTAATTTTTCACAAGGAATCCATTAAAAAATAACTGCATCAAAATCGGACTTAAAATAAAAAATTTATTTTTTTGGAGATTTGCCCGTGTTGGGCCCATTTATCTCGTGAGCGGTACATGCTACGTGAAATCCGTTGGCATACCCCAGATTGGAAATTTCCTCAGGAGCACACTGAAAGAAACCCCATCAAAATCCGATTAATAATAAAGATTCTACAGACAAACATGTGAAAACACCCAATTTAATCCCTTTTGGCCCCTTTATTAAAAACGGGTGGGGCCACAATTACCAAAACTAAGCCAAGCCTTCCTTTTGTACCAAAGAACATTATTTTAAATTTCATAAGGATTGATCTACTGGAACTTAAGTTAGTGACCAAAAACTAATTTGTCTACAGACGACGACAACGACAACGACGACAGCACCATACCAATATACGACCGAAAAATTTTTTGCGGTCGTATAAAAAAAAAGAATATTGAAAAACCAGGGAGGTCAAAATTTAAAGGAAAAAAAATATTGGGTTACTCTTAGAAACCAAGAAAATTTGAAGTGAAAAATCTAAAATAAAATTAATATTTCACTTGCTTCCTCCTCCAATTTTTTCAAACCAATTTCAAAAAGTTTGTGCAGAACATCTGTTGTTCTAGCCATACTACATGTCTGATTTTAGCTGTCCCATGACACTTTAAACTTTGCTGGGTATCAAGAAATGAAGCTTGTCCATGTCACAAATAGTTGACCCATATAGGGGAAGATTACTACTTCAAATTTCTTAATATCTTTGTATCACTAGTAAACCTTTATGGCTAATATAACCCATTTTTTGCTAATTTAACATTGAAACACCTAATAATTAGCCAATTTTCTTTAAATTAGACTTGGACAGTTATTTTAGCCAATTCCCATTATATTTCCCATGTCCACTTTAAATTAGACACTGTCACTGTAAAATTAGCCATGTCCACGATAAATTAAGACATTTTTGTGTAAAATGAATACACATCACTGTTTTTACCCATTCCGTTTAATCAAAAAGGGTCTGATTTAAAAGGGACATGCAAAGATAATATAACAAGCATTGGCTGAAAATTTAGTGTTTTCTGTTAAATTAGACAAAAAAGGGTTATATTAGCCAAAAAGGTTTAGTGAAGTTGCTGCCCTCTTTGAAACGGTAAAAGAATTCCGGTAATGGAAAAATGTAACATTTCCCCTTGAAATTTACAATTTCGACACCCAATACCATTCACAAGGCCAAACGTTCAGAAGAATTAGGAACTAGTGGCTCAGGCACTGAGCCTGTATCGCTCACCTGACAAAACGCTTCTATGTCATGCATGACCAAAAATGATGATGTTTTTTACCAATGGGGTAGGGTGCTTAGGTATGTTCTCAATTAGCACCCGTGTGTTTTGTCTGATCCTATTGAAATGAGTAATATAATGCTATCCGCAATTAAATTGAGAAGACTTTAGTATTTGATTTACTAATTCTGAGTTCTCATGTGCATATCCAATATTCAACAATGAATAAATCATTCAAATATTATTGATAATATGATATTTCAAGATCTACAATGTAGATCTTTTTTAGCTGTATCAATTTTATGTTCCTTTTCCCCAAAAAGCTTATGTTGCAGGTACTCCTACATTTAGGTTACATTTACAAAACACATTTTCTTTTATTTATTTCCTCCATTAATTGGGTAGTGTATCTTAGTTTCTCAAAGAATGAAAGGATATACATATTATCGTTCAATTTTTAAAAGCAATCAATTTATTTAGTAAGATTTAAATGGATCAATTTTAAACAAGCTTCAAATTTCTAATATTGTTATTGTTAAACCAAAAATTACTATTATGTTTTTTAACATTTTACACATCTGTTTTACTTGTATAAAGCTATATGGTTTTATATTAATATTTTATGTATTTATCAAAATTGTTCAATAAACCCAACAGTTCTCGCCACAATATAGCTGAAATATTGCTGAAGTTGGCGTAAAACATCAATCAATCAATCAATCATATTCAATTTGAAGACTGTTTACGTTTTTGGGATCTATAAATAGACCACTTCCAGTAATTAGAGATCTTTGGGTGAAACGTAAATAGTTAGGGCAATTTCCAATTAATTTTTAAAACAGTATACTAAAAAGTCAATTAGTCATGATTTTCAAACCATGAGATGATATAAAAAACGTTTGAACTGTAAGAACACAAGAATAAGCTTTAGAAATCTTATCAATTTACTTCCTTGTTACCGGAAATAGAAGGAACTAGAATAAGAGGTGTCAAAATGCTCAGGGACTTTCTCAAGTCCCAGGGCGACATGGAATTACTTTTAAGAGCATCTTTAGGCGACTTGAAGCACAACAGTGCGACTTAATCGCCCTAATCGCCCAATTTGAAGGGCCAATGAGAAATAAAATTTCTAGAGCGCTTACAAGGATATTTTGTCAGTTTTCAAAGTTAAAAAGGGGAATAACACAAAAATATTCGAATATGACTCATCTTTGAACTCGCTTGAGGTATTCTAGAACTAAAGCTACCGTACAAATATTATTCAAATCCAATGAGAAAAACTTGCTAGAGTGCTTACAAGGCGGACGCCAGGCATTACAATATCCCCGCGTCGTGTTGCGGCGGGGATAATAATTTACAATTTATCAGTCTGAAACCTCCGAAGGATGGACGTATAGACAGATGTAAGGACAGACACTTGACTGAGGATAATACATAATACCTTGCAACTACATGTTGGTGTATAAACACGGGATATTTTATATGTACATCATACAAACATTTTGTAACTGAAGTATCAAACTTCTTATTCTAATGTAATCCATATGTATATTCCATAGGATGTATTTCAAGCCTTTCCGAGCATGTACCAGGAAGCTTGAAAACAATGTAATAGCTCATGAAAGCTTTTTATACGCCCGTCTAATGACGGACGTATTATGGTATACTGATGTCCGATTGTCCGTCCGTCCGTTTCATATGTCGCGCCCTAACTTGACAACCTTTGGCCAATTCACTTCAAACTTTGTAGAGGTATTGGGTGTGATGGCCTCACGATCTGTATACTTTTTCCTGAAATTTTGATTTTTCTTGCAAGAGTTATGGGACTTTATTCGTTAATTTTAAGGCCATTTTTTACATGTCGCGTTCTAACTTGACAACCCTTTGGCCAATTCACTTCAAACTTTGTAGAGGTATTGGATATGATAGCCTCACTATCTGTATACTTTTTCTTGAAATTTCGATTTTTCCTGCAAGAGTTGTGGGACTTTATTCGTCAATTTTTAGGCAATTTTTTACATGTCGCCCTTACTTGACAACCCTTTCGCCAATTTTTAAATGTCGCGCTCTAACTGATAAGAACTTTGATCAGATCACTGTAAACTTTGCAGATTAATTTCAAAAAGATTGATTGATTGATTGAATATTGTTTAACGTCTACTCAGCAATATTTCAGCTATATCAAGACGAGAACAAGTTTGTTGATAAATAATCACTTTGGGGTATGGAAAGGGCCATGGGACGGGAAATTCTGACTGCCACTGGAAAAGTAGGGTGAAATCGTCAAGGGCGGGGAATTTAGCCTTGTAGCCGATCACCTACGGACCACCCCAAAGAGCTTGCTACAAGGGTTCTTTAACGTGCAGGAAGCGTGGCATTTCTCCCAACACGTGGACCTGAGTTTACATCCCATCCGAAAGATGGGTTGTGTATTTATTAATCCCGCACAACCACGGAATGGGTCCTATTTCTATATCCCGGGACCCTCGGGGTCAGCCTCCGTTTAGGAGGGGTCACACCCCGCAAGCCGGAGATACTGGGTCCTATTTCTATATCCCGGGGTTCCCTCGGGGTCCTCTGTTAGGATGGCTCCTACTCCAAGCTCAGAGGATGCTGCGGGCCTATTCTTCAGCCGGGACCGCGCACGGCGGAATTTCAAAAAGAGATATCAAGCTTAATTAAGCAGTTATATGTGCTTCTGAATTGAGAACCCCTTTCCTAAAGTTTTGAAGGGTGACGACGGGCGTATCATGCGACTTGGCGCAGCTGTTTATTTTACAAAGGTTTACCGTCTACAGATAGATTACAAATATATCTAATTCGTGAAAATTCTACTTCTAAACTTTGCAACTGAATAAAATTTAACCAAGGAAACATAAATTTAAAACAAAGACATCAAACAAAAGAAAAATACACACACAAGATATAAAACAGAATATCAAGACTATTTACTACAACAAAAATACAAATGAAAAAAGCATAATGCAGCTGAAAATTACATCAATGATTGCACATAAAAAAAGTACTTAAGTATTTCTTTAAAAGAATGTTGTAACGTTTTAATTAATTAAAACATAGAAAAATGAACATTTACTAAAGTCAGTTAATTAAGTGCTTTGAAAAATATAACTTTGTTCATAGACAAAGATCCAAAAAATGTTGTGAAGAACCATCTTTTATTTCACTACATGTATCTTCCATATAATTCACTTTTTTACTGTGTCGACCTCAAATAACTCTACTTCTTTTCTCCTTCATTGCCAATTATTATCTTAAAATTCCAAGCTTCAGATGGAGGATACTGGTGATAATAGAAAGCAAGGTGTACCACAGTATAAAATGATATAAATCTGAGATTGATTGATAATTAAGAAAATATGAATCAACATAATATCTTATTTACTATTTTGAAAACAATTGGAAACATAACTGAAAAAAATGGCTTTAACCTAATCAATCAATCATCAATTTTGATAAGCAGAGGGAAAAACTGTTTCTGAAAAATGCTGTGAAAATCAAAATTTGCTTTTGCATTAAGGCAGATCTTGACAGAATCTAGCTAATCTAAAATATTTACAATTTATACGTGTCCTCATAAAATATTAATTATACATTACATGACCCCGTCACTTATTTCTTTCTTAATTTATGAGTCATAACTAAAGAACCACTCTCTCTTGGGATACATAGACACTGAGAGTAGAGATAAACATCTAACACTCCAATTTTGAAGACACTATGTATAAGTAATAAAAGGAAACCCCAAAATTTAGCTAAGAATCCAAGTTGTAACAGGCTTCAGAACTAGTTTGACCTCTCAACTCTAAATCGAAGTTCGCTTTTGGATTGACGGTTCGGTTCTCACTTACTTTACTTGCCTTGAGTTTTGTAGTTATTAAGCAGCTAACATATCAAGTTCAAAGGTATTGTGATATTTCATCGACAAGTTAATTACCAGTCGGAAACCTCGAAATTTACAAAATTTTAAATCAAGGGCACAACTCCAAAACGACTTCGACCTCCGAACTCGAGGCCTGAGTGTTGTGAAAAACAACCGACATACAAAACGTAAGAAAGAATTATATATATATATATATATATATATATAT
>MJUU01014493.1:0-12353 GCA_002080025.1 Modiolus philippinarum | reverse complement strand
ATTCGAAGAGCAGCCAAATCCCTCGGTGGGAAGGCAATCTCGATATTCATTTCTCTAATTCTAACCCCGTTGGGTTCCTACCATAGACCGTTATATTTGATTTTTTAGGCCCTGCATTAGCGTAAATATTCGCAAATCCGGGGAGATGAACAAGTTTCCACGTTGACTGAATTTATAGACATTATATATATATATATATATATATATATATATATGTGTGTGTGTGTGTGTGTATCAATTTCAATTTATCAGTCTGAGGATAATACATAATACCTCGCAACTACAAGTTGGTGTATAAAAAAGCATATTGTCCATCATACAAAGATTTGATTCTAATGTAATCCATATGTATATTCCATAGGATGTATTGAAAGCCAACAAGTGATAGCTCATTAAAGCTGTGTTACAAAAGTTTACGGTATAAGGAAAGATCACAAACATATCTGATTCGTAAAAATTCTACTTCTAAACTTTCCAAATGCATAAAATTTCACCACGGAAACATATATTCAAAACAAAGAAATCAAACTACAGAAAAAAACACACACAAAAGATATAAAACAGAATATCAGACAACCAAAAAGCATAATGCAGCTGAAAACCTCATCAATGATTGCAAATAAAAAACAAATTAAGTTGAGTATTCCTTTTCAAAAGATTTCAAAAGATGTTTTAAAGAGCCATCATTTATGATTCTATTAATTAACTGAAATATTTACTAAAGTAAAGTACTTGGAAAATGTTAACTTTGTCTTACAACGAAAAAAGTTCTAAAATATTATGGAAAACCACCCTATATTTGTCAACGTGTATCATGCAAAAAATGAACATTGACTAAAGGAAATATTAACTTAAGTGCTTTGAAAAACGTTTTTGCTAAGTTTGGCCGTAGTTTTCCTGCACTTGCCATTTATTGCATTCCATATTTTTCCAAGTTCTCCTTCTTGCCCATATAACATATATAATTTGGAAATTGTAGTTCTAATTGCTTTGTTATTGCTTCCAACTTTTGTAGGTTAAGTTTTTCCATTTACTTTTCCAGTCATATTTTTTTCAAACTACTCATTTTCTGTGAAAAGAACAGACATCAATTTAACTGCAACCGTGGTCGGGAGATGACTACTTTGTTGCAAAATTGTGCAATATTTATTAAAGTCCATTTCAAAGTTGGTATTTCCAATTAGAATTTTCTCTGGATTTACTGTTGACCTGACAACGATCGGTTTGTGGATTTGCAAATCAGGATATTGGCTGACAGAGTTGGTGGATGACTGCTTTGCAATATTTTTCACACTACTTCTTGATTTGATTAAATTGATCAAAAGATCTAGATTTGACTGCAAGATTGAAGATGCTTGTTGTATTTGAGACTGTTTAAAGTTGCTCAGCGAAAATATTTTGCATTTCAATTATTGTTTGATTTTGCTTTTGAATAAAACTTAGTTGCTCAGAAAGCGATTTTGCCTCTGTTGGCTCTTTATCGGTGTTATATTCTTTGTTATCAATTATATCCATCGAAGATCTGAGATAACATCCTATATTTATATAGTTATTGTCGAAACTAGAAACTTCTAAGCTTCCAGTTGTATCATCTAAAGTCTCATGATATCCATCAGGGAGAGTTTAAGAGTAAATATCACTTAGAGTGTCAGTATATCCATTTACCAGAGTTTCTGTATATCCATCTAGCACAGTTTCTGTATATCCATCGACCAGAGTTTCATCAAATCTCCCGACCACAGTTTCAGCGTATGTATCATCCGTAGTATTTGTAAGGCTCTCTTCACCTGTTTTTGAGATTTTACCTTCGTTTTGCTTATCATATAGCGTATGTAACATCCTGACTATTAGTAAGGTTAACATCATCCTTTTTGAGCTTTTAGTTTCGTTTTGAATATCATTAGCGTCTATTTGCTCAGCCTCATTATTTACGAGATTTGAATATCCCTCACTAGTAGAATCATTTTGTATCAAATTACCATTAGTCTTTCTCAATTTTGCAAGCGGTATTGAATCTTCATCAGAATCATTTGCAATATCTCCCTCTGTATCTGAAATACAAAACAATAGACATCTTGAATTTTAAGCCACCTACAATGTAAAATACTGAAAATGATTTTATATCTGTTTTTGCGGACATTTTCCTGTGAAATAATGGCTTTATGATGCCTATTTAGATGTAAGAGAATTATAGCTTACATAGATATAAATAATCGACTAACGATTTGTAGAAACTATCTTTGCCTTAAAATATTTTTTCATATAAAGCACATTGTTGATTGAATTCTTTTCAATCTTTTTTCCTGCTTTTACTCTTTTTGTACTAATTTCGTCAATATTTTTTTTCCTCACAAAAAGATTTGATTTTGGTTCAAGCCAAATTATCTATAGGACACCTTTCTATGAGGAAGTTGCGTTCTACCACTTCCAAAGAATGACCTTTGAAAATGACGTCGATATACCTTCCCAGAAATATAATAACACTGGGAAATATTTAAGAAATCTTAAAGCTAACATCTGGAAAATGTTGTGTCACATAAAGTACAGAGATAATCTGATGTGAAAATGGCAATAATATTAGTGTTGGTCATATAATCTAAAGATTTTGAACATTATATCATGAAAAGAGATAAAGACAATGTTGAATGCATTATAGCGATACTTGTCTTAAAGTACCCGAGGTGTAACTGTAATACTAGATATATTGACAGAGGGGTTTTGCCAATTTGTCAATTGTTTACTTACCTAGAAGATTTTTCACAAACCTCAAAAATATTTGAATGAAAATTTTCTTACTTGAAGAAATTCTTCTCGGTTCATCAAATTGCAAATTACAATAATTTTAATGAATTTATACTAACGTGAACTATTAAAGGAGAAAAGTAAAGTTAATCTATCACTTTTACAACAATTTGGATAAATAAAGATTTTTATCACATTTATTACAAAAAAGACTGTGATAAGATTTTTTTCATAACCATTTTTATAAAAATCAACTTTTTTCTCAAGACAATGACAATTTTTAAAACAAAATTTAAAAGTCATACTTCTTGGAAGGGAGATCAACAAGCAGAACATATTGCAACATTAATTAATTATTTGGGAAGTTAAGAAAAAAAAATCATAATTGGCAAATAATCTTCACTTTATTGTGTAATTGTATATCAAATAATGTATTTGATGCATGGATATAAACTATTTGTAATGTTTGTTTTATTCGCAATAGTGAATTATGAAATATACTTTTCTCATAAATTATTCCAGTTATTTTTAATTCACTAGATGCCTTTAATTGATTGAACTAGTACAAATGAGAAGAAATTTTCTGACGTGAGAAAATTTTTTCTTTGGTTTTTATGAAGCTGATTTCTAGGTAAGTAAACTGCAAATGTCAGAAACTCTTCTGTCATTTGCAGTTAAACCTGGGATAATCTAGCACGTGTATCGCTATAATTAAGGTGTAATTTAATATTTTCATTGACTTTTTCTTACATTAGATTGCTGATCCTACTTCCCTCACCTATGTCATTTTTATTAAAGTCTTCTTGGACAAAAACTATAGCCCAATTAATACATACAGTTGTGTGTAAGGTTTAAAAATTTTGTTCAGTCCCCATGACTAGTCTATTGAATTATATGTACCAAAACTATTGTTCTTGGAAGTTCTGGTATTTAATTTTAATGCAAACTTTAATTTCAGTTAAAATAACTTAAGAATAACATGCACATCAATGTAAATTTGCCTCAAGACTATCAAAGATGCATCAACTGACAAAATTTTATGTCTGTTAGAAATGTAGTATCTGAATTTTGGACTTCAGAAGAAATTTACCATGAATCATTAATACATGAAACTTCGTCAAATATCAACCAAGTTGTAAACTGACCAAAAACAAAATTTTAGATGAAGTTACTAATAAATATTCCTCTACAAGCTGGGGAATCCGAAATACACCAACTTTAAACCGACGATATTAACAACAGGTTTAAATGAAGACTTTACCCTCAGGGTCACTTAATTATTCGCGAAATGTAGGTGCAGGTTACCTTATTTTATCAAGAGTCTGATAATTATATTTCTCTACGAGTGGTAATATCTGAGATCTCCTTGCACAAAATTTAATCTAAGTTGTTCAAACATGAGGTATAGATCTTATCAAAACATCGTACCATCCAGGATGCATGAATGGGCAGTGGCTAATCAAATAAAAAATACTTGGGTTTAAGGATGGATAAAGGGACGAAACATATGTCTGTTGAAGAGGTAAATGATAAAACATTTTTATATGTTCTTATAAACTAGTTTTGATTGTTAATGGAAATATTTTACATTGTGTTATTTCTCAAACAAAAAATCAAGTATGAAGGATCCAACAGTATGACTTTGAACAATATTTTATTAAATGTTACATAGAATTAAAAATTTTAATTTTTTTTTAATTTCAATGAAAAGCAAAAATATTCAGATGCTGTAACTAGCATTATTATTTGGCATATTGATTTTGTAATTATTAATTGAAAAACTTTGCAATGCATTAACTATCAACATCTGTTTTGTCTATCAAAAATATTGTATATTTTATGAAATACTAAGCAATGACAAGGTAAATAACAGAGCATGGTAGATCTCTTGGCACCTCAGTTGATAGGTTATCGTTTACACATCATATATATGTTGAACCGTGGGAAATTAAGATATATATAAACTGATAGTTTTATGCAATTGGGTATCATACTTCATTTCATCTTTTCCCTTTTTATTCTACAAGGCTAAATTCCCCGCCCCTTTCGATTTCACCCTACTTTTACAGTGGCAGTCAGAATTTCCCGTCCCATGACTCTTTCCATACCCCAAAGTGATTATTTATTAACAAATTTGTTCTGGTCTTAATATAGCTAAAATATTGCTCAGTAGACGTTAAACAATATTCAATCAATCAATCCTTTATTATTCATGTTTATCCATGCAATTTCGAATGAAAGTTTGGTGATACATGTATTGTCGTTGGCTCTGTCTGTCTGTCACACTTTTTATGACTCAAACTCCATCTACAATTTTGAATTTAGAGATTGAATTTTGTTGTGTACAAACATGGTAGAATTGTTGCATATAGAATGCAGATGCGCAATCAGCTTACAGATTTTTTTATCTTTATCTCGGTACAAACAAGAGGCCGAATGTAATGCCTTTGACACATAAGGGACGACCTTTTGATCGGGGGGGGGGGGGGGGGGNGGGGGGGGGCTGGCAAATATGGAAATGTTAGATTATTTATTTTCAACTCCATTCTTGTCATTATTTCCAGTCCTTTGGAGGCCAGATTATTTATTTTCTTGTATATAAAAAAATTTTGACCCTAAGGTGTGGACAATTGAACATTAAAATTGTTAAAATATTGTTTTAAGTGTACTGTGATTGTCTATTTCGGTCATTGTTAATTTTCCGGTTGTTTTATTTCTTATTTAGATGTTTCAACCCCTATTTTTGATAAGCGGTGGGTCTCATCAGTGGTCAGCCGCTTTTGTTATTGCAGATTGACTTTATTTAATTCACAATACTCTATGTTGGACCATACATCTATTTATTGCACGCATTGACCGATCATTTTTATGATCTTATGCTTTGTAAAAATATCAACATGTTTTATCAGTTGTAAACAATTCGAACAACTATCATGAGTGATTGGATCAATGTTTTGAAAAATCAGTATGTGCGAATTTCTATTGATTAAATTTTCTATTCTCATCATATAGCTTTTGATGTTCAATCTCACTTCTTATGAAGTTAAATCACCGAGTCCTATCTCAGTACTGACAAACTCAAAAGCCACCATTAGTATTGTTCCATAATAATAAGCATATGTCTTGCACAATTGAGTAATGTTGATTTTAAACTGCCTTTTTCATTTATTGAGAGCTTATCTTATACTGTATTTCCAATATTATTAAGTTGTTTAAATACTGTTTTAAGTGTACCATGATTCTTCACAAATGTTAAGTTTAGCATCGCTACAACCTCACCTAACCTGAAGAATCTTACACTGGGAACGGTGTGGAGATCTCTTAGTACTGGGAATTGTTTAAATACTGTTTTAAGTGTACCATGATTCTTCACAAATGTTAAGTTTAGCATCGCTACAACCTCACCTAACCTCAAGAATCTTACACTGGGAACGGTGTGGAGATCTCTTAGTACTGGGAAATGATTAAGTCACTGGTTTTATTGTAGAGCAGAATATGAAGCCGAAATATCAAAACAGAGAATAATTAGAAGGATATGGAATAGTGCATGAAATTCAAGAGTATTTCACTATTCTATAGAAAAAAAATCTACAGTTCATATTGCCACAAGCATGTATTAGAAATTATAACAACAAAAAATGATTTCATAAGAAAATCTCCAATAAAACAAGAAACAAGGACGATTGTCGAAATATCAAAACAGAGAATAATACCGATGTCAAAAATACACAATCGCGCAATCCGAGTAAATTCTGGGATCCATTTCAGAAGAAGTGTGCCATCAAGTATAACCATTTTAAATCTAGTACTACTGGTGACTAACAATCCTGTAAAATTTGAATGATTTCTGACAAGCGGTTTCTGAGGAGTTGCGTCCACAAGATTTGCCATTGTATAACAATGTGGAAAAAATCAAAGTCCCATAACTCCCACAAAATTTGACGATTCAAAATGGCGATGCCATATGATCTAGTACTAATGGTGACTAACAATCCTGTAAAAATGAATGAATTCTGACCAGCGGTTTATGAGGAGTTGCGTCCACAAGATTTGCTGCCGTACACTGACATGAAGCCTTTATTTTAAAGTTGTGGCATGCCAAATGGGATCTGCAAATAAATAATAAACTGCATGGAATACAGTCAGACGTCGGTAAACAGTTCGGTTCCTGTGGTAAAAACCGTAGGGTACAGGTAGTGTTGACCCGCTGTCGTATTTGACACACTAGAACAACACATAGTTTTATTCTCAACAGTGATGATCGACCTGAATGTATTCCATGCAATTGTCCTTATACAATTCAACATGTTTTAATTGAATGTGTAGATATTTCCAATATCAGGCATAATTTTTATTCTACTGATTGTCTGAAAGACCTATTTACAAACGTCGCAGGCGACAAAATCGTTCAATTTTTAACAGCAATCAATTTATTTAGTAAGATCTAAATGGATCAATTTCAAACAAGTTCCTAATTTCTAATATTATTACTGTTAAACCAAAATTTCTTCTAATTATGTTTTTATACATTTTACACATTTGTTCTTTAACTTGTATAAAGCTATATGGTTTTATATTGATATTTTATGTATTTATTAAAATTGTTCAATATACTCAACAGTTCTCGCCACAATATAGCTGAAATATTGCTGAAGTTGGCGTAAAACATCAATAAATCAATCAATCCACGAGATGTGCCATTGTATAACAATGTGGAAATAATCGAAGTCCCAAAAACTCGCACAAAATTTGACGAATCAAAATGGCGATTCGATAAGACCTAGTACTAACGGTGACTAACAATCCTATGAAATTTGAATTGTTTCTGAGGAGTTGCGCCCACAAAAAATGTGACGCACGGACGCAGACCATTTCTATGTCCCCCCGTCGCGTTGCAACGGGGGACAATAAATTACTCACAATCAATAGCAAGTGCAGTCTACGTCTACACCATTACTTACTAGTCCAATGCCCTGCCCTAGACCAGTAAGACAACAACCGAACACACTAACAACACTGTAATCTGCCGAGCCAAATCAGGCATTGTACTGAAAATTGTGTTAAAAAATGCAATTGCACCTCTAATTAAACGTCATATACTAGTAATACGTTTTACGGGAACGACCACATACATGGAACCAGACATGGCCCTTTCAATAATGGAACGAATGAAGGGAAAAGGTAGTGAGGTCTTTTTTTTTTAGTCTCGGACTTACAATGAATAAAAAAATTGAGACTTTTTTTTTCTTTTTTTTTGTGCGAAATCTTAGAATTTAATTACGAAAAAACCAAGAATTTTACAAATACATACAAGGATTCCTATGATTTTTATGGTGCTGCACTATAAGATTTTTGATAATTTGCTTCCTTTCTGAACTACGAAGGGCCAACGGGGCCAAAATTGTAAATATGCAGATAATCTTAACTAATTAGTTTTCATCGGATTTAGATCGGAAGTTTTTACTTGGATTCCTCTGCTTTCAGGGATAGGTCAACCGATTTTGTGTTTTAATTACGAAAAGACCAAGAATTTTACAACTACATCCAAAAAACCACCATGTCGACTTGCGACTACTTTAAACTTTGTTTTCAATTCCGAAAACGGAAAAAGACTCATTTTTTAATCTGGGTAATGAATCCGGTCGCCAAAATCTCGAACTAGTTCCTTCTTTAGGCGATAAAGAAGAGGTCTGTATACTGCTTCTACAAACAGTTTGGCTACAATGGTTCGCGGTCAGGCTTTCCTTATTATGACAAGACAGGGCATTTCCCCTATCCACCAACTGGTGACGCGCCCCGCAGCTCTGTAGCCGGAGCCCCTGAAAACCGATTCAAAAGCAGCGCTGAGATATATGAACTGAACAGAGAAATATGTCAAGAACACATTATAATATTTGATATCAAGGAGTAGGGATTTTCACCTCAAAACAACACTGGAATTATGGTACAAATTTGAAGATCCTGAGGCTGAAAAAAATATATTCTGATGATCAAATGGGAGAATTTCGCTTTAAGAAATCACTGAACTCTGATTACCTGAAGACCAACTATGAATTTTTTTAACTTTGTAGGAATGATGTATGGAAGATTGTTAAGACCATTCTGGTTGAAAACATGGTTACAAAAATGCAATGAGTAATATTTGTTTTTTAATATCTATTTACAAAGATCTAAACTATTTTTGAAAGTTTCACTTAGAGTCTATTGATTGATTGATTAGTTAGAGTTTAACGTCCAATGAGCAATACTTCAGCTATATCAGGACGAGAACAAGTTAACCAATTCAAAACAAAGTGAAAGAAGAAAGAATGAAAGGATGAAGGGACAACCGGGGCAACAGCCATTGATTGCCATTGGAAAGGGGAGAAATGGGTAGGGACAGAAAATTCAGCCTTCCATACGACACCCAATGCGTCTGCTCTCTTTAGAGAAATATAGAAGGGGTCTTTATACTGCATGGAGCGTGGCGTTTCTCCACACAGTTTGGCTACAAGGGTTCGCGGTCAGGCATTCCGTATTATGAGATGACTACCCCGCAAAGACAGAGCATTCCCCTATCCACCGCCTTAAAACGTATTTAGGTGACGGGTGACGGGTTAGAGTCTGTTGACTTAACTTTTAAATTGAATTCAGGGTTGGCATTTGAGTACTTACGGTTATATGATATATGGAATAGTTTTACAATAGAAACCTTTTCAATTCATATAGTAAGTAAAATATTGTTGTTGAGTCAACCCTAATTCACTATTTGCCGATTTTTTTTTTTTTTTTTTTTTTTTTTTTTTTTGATTGATTGTTGTTTAACGCCAACTTCAGCAATATTCCAGCTATATTGTGGCGTGAACTGTTCATAATATCATGAATATATAACTAAAACGGTCATTTAAAACGTATGGCTATGTACGGATAAGACAATTTCTAAAAAATAAAATCGTACGATACAAAATTTAAGATAAATAGATAAGAAATGATGAAATTTAAAAATTGAATAATACAATTTTAAATTTTACTATGCCGATTTTTTAAGTGAAAATTTAAGGCCATGCAAAGTCAATCCGAGATTCTCAGGGTTTGCCTTATCCCCTTTGAGGGTTGCCAAACCAAGAACAAAGTAAATTGCTTTCCGCATCATTTTTCAGAAGGGATTGAATTAACATAGGCTCTGTCTGTTATCCAATACCCTTTGATATTTATATCAATAAATTTTTTGAAATGAAAGGAATTTTTTTAGACAGTAAATAAGGCCCCCTTCCTCATTTTCTTCAAAGATAGGCCAGAGAACCAAGGAACTTAGTTTGCAATGTGATATTTCAATCTTATGGTGAATTCGCCAAAGGGAGATATACTGTTAATATCTCTCTGTCCAGCCTTCATTTATATTTGCATTTGATTTGCACTACAAAGCTACTTGTATTGGGTATCATTCATTAGCATGGGGTTATTTTTCTGTATATTGAACATTTACTTTCTATATAAAGCAACTTTTGTAAAGGTTTGAGAAGGTGTGGAATGTAATCCCACAGTAGGTTTATACCTATACCTATCCCAAGGAAGGAACTGTATAGCGTAGGTTTTACTTTCGTCTATTGCAGTATGTTCAGTTGTTACATAAAGGTGTCCTTTTCAGATATAGATGATTTTTGTAATTTTTTTTTTAATATATGTGACCCATCAGAGCCTGCTGTTCAGTGCGAGAACTGAATAGTGCACTCTTTCAGTTTTTTGCAGGGCTTACCACTATTGAAGGAATAGGAGATAGTCACTTTTGGCATCTAAATCTCCTCTTGGATTTGAGACAGAAGATTAGTCTCCTTGTTGTTTTGCGGTTTTTAATGCAGTCTATATAATTTAAGCAAAATAATCAGGGGACTTCTTCCTTCTTGTCTAATGATAATAAGAGACTTCTACCTGAATTCAGGTAGATTGGAAACTCACTTTTTTCAGCATTTTCTCAGTATTCACAATCATATGCTATTTGGAACAAATTACAAGAGTAGCTCTGTGTAGATGTTGAAGATATCGGGCGCGATATTTACACTGCTAATTGTCTGAAAGAGTTATTACTAACGTCGTTGGCGTTTTTAAAATCAATCAATTTATTTAGTATGTTTATAATATTATTACAGTTAAAATATGACTTCTGTGTGTTTAATATTTTACACATTTGTTTTTACTTGTATAAAGCTATATGATTTTATATAATATATATATATATATATATTTATTACGAGTGTTCATATACTTAACAGTTCTCGCCACGATATAGCTCAAATATTGCTGAAGTTGGTGCAAAACCTGAATCAATCAATCATTCCTGCCTACCTTGAGGATGAAACATCAATTAAACCTGCCAACCTTTAGTGAAGAAAAATCAGGACAGGGGCTCGATAAACATATTACTTAACAAATTTTTGCAATTTCACATTTACTTCAACATTTTGCTCAAAACTTGCATGTGTCATAACTGATTTAAAACATCTTAGTGAACCCACCTGATGTCATAATTTCACTTACTATGGTTGTATTATGCATTTTCACTCACATATTTTATATTGAAGGTTACCAGAGATCAGTAAAGAATTATCGAGATGAATACACGTAAACAGAACAGGTGTCAAGAATGGTTTTATGGCACAAAATGGAGGTCGACAGCATCAAGATTTGAAAAAATAATCAGATGATTGATTGTTCAACGCCAACTTTAGCAATATTTCAGCTATATCAGGGCGTGATCGGTTGGTGATATTATAAAATACATGTAAAAAGTCACTTAAAACGTATTGCTATATACAGATAAAAATGATATCTAAAAGATAAACTCATATAATAGACAATTAAGATAAATAGACCAAATTTGATGAAATTAAAAAATTGGATAATATAAAGATGATTGAAAGGAGGGATAAGAGCAAACTATATAAAAGCTTGAACGGTAGCAATATTGTAAGCAAATCTGAATCTAAGGCCACTGTAAAGTTGAATCAGAAAGGAAAAGTTTTCTTTGAAGACGTCAAAGTCGATTATCTAGGCCAATCCCCACCTCTGTCTTCTTGTTTTTTAATCAATTTTACGTTTTGACACGTGTATGTATTTTTTGTTAAATTCGACAAGAATTTTAACTTGTTTGTTTATTTATATGAAAAAGAAAGGAAATGGGGTAAATGTCAAGGAGACAACATCCCATATCCAGGTTAAAACGACCCAAAATAAAAGCGTCTAGGGGTCACCGTCCGGTCTTCAACACAGTGAAGAACCTCACACTATATTGTAAGCCCTAAATGGCCCAAAAAAGTAAAAAAGTGAATAAATCAATGGAAACAAACCACATCCATTAACCCAAATATCAAAAAACTAAAATTTACTAAGAAGACAAGGACAAGCCATTGACCAACAAATTCCTGACTTGGGGCAGGCAAAAAAATTGCGGTGGGGTTTTCTTGGATCCAAACCCTCCCTTTACGTGTGAAGAAAAAATAAATACACAAAAACACTCACAGTAAAAATCAAACAAGAAAAAAGTCCAACTTATCAAAACGAGTACCCTTACAGTGAAGTACATAAAACATGAACCGCCGTGCGCGGTCCCGGCTGAAGAATAGGCCCGCAGCATC
>MJUU01014492.1:21639-35878 GCA_002080025.1 Modiolus philippinarum | reverse complement strand
ATATATACAAAAATATGCCATGTAAAATTAATAGTTTTCGTAATCAGTTAGAAACGTGCATAAAACCGATTTTCCATATAACCTGTATGCTTTACTATATTCTAACCTCAGAAAATTATATATTTTTCACATATTGACATAAAACATAATTTAAAAATTACACAAATGTTAGAAAACAAAAATGTTACAATAACATTTATTTTATCTGTTATGTACCAATCTTGTACGATAAACAAATACCAATAAATGATTAAACATTTTATATCGTCATGTAATTCTCTTAGTGGGATACCTCTAATGGTTCGTGAAATTATAATTTTGACCTTCATCATCTCTGTCTACTAGACATTTAACATTAAATTTTCATTTACTATGTCCATCAAAGTCTACTGCACGTGCTTATCAATGAAATTGTTATTAACTCCACCCACTTTAGTTTTGAACGATAAATAAACTACAGAGCTTGTCACGCATGTATTAAGGACAATCTAAATATACGAGAATAAAAATAGATTTGAAAGAAAACTAAATATCTACTGAAAGCTAATTAAAATATTTACACATTTATTCAAAGATTTAACAAATTTATTTGGCTGTTGGGATTTTGTTGTGCATTTCCGTAATCCAAGACACGATGTAGTCACGATATCGATAAATAAGATTCGATATCGACTCGATTTCGAATGATTTATAAATTACTATGATGTAATGAAAAGATATAATGCTAATGCTAATGTCGATGTCGAAATCGATGATATCGACAAACACAATTCGATATCGATTCGATATCGAAGGCTTAATAAAGTGCTTTATTGTAATGAATAGCTTTTATGTAAATGCCAATGTCGATATCGATGATATCGAAAAACACGATTCGAAATCGATTCGATATCGAAGGATTAATAAATTTTTTTAATGTAATGAATAGCTTTAATTCCAATGGAGATGTCGATATCGACGATATCGGCAAATACGATTCGACATCGAATCGATATCGAGGCATAAATAAATTATTGTAATGTAATGAACACCTTTAATGGCAATGCCGATGTCGATATCGACAAAAACGATTCCATATCGACTACAAATTGAAGGATAAATAAATTACTATAACGCAAAGAACAACTCAAATTGCCTATGTATGTAATGTTGATATATCTATCACAAACATCGATGTTTTCATTGATTTTTGGAATAAAAAGAACTGCTATAATTGCCAAGAAATGTGATGGATAATTTCAAATCAAATCTGAGATCAATGTGGACATAAACAAATAGATATATGAGCGATATTGTTGAATGACATTTTGACTGCATATCAACGGAAGATGAAAAATGATGAAATGTATGGAAAAGCTATCTGTTTGCATCATAAGGATTCAAAATATAATAAAATTTTTATATAAAAATTAATTTTAACAATTTGCTGCATTTTATTTTGGTAAACATATTTTCAGTATCATTTCTTTTACTGAATAAACATTAAATTACATAAATTAATTACCATCAACCAATTGGCAATACATGTTCTTAGTACTTAATAATATTTTTTCATTGTATAGCAACATAATATTTCCTAAGAAAGCAACCAAAAGTAAGCGTGCAATAAATTTCCATATTGCACTTAACCAGGATAATCCAGTCGTTATATTCCACTCACTACGATCGCTTCATTAACGAAGAAGGAGAGAATCGGATACGGAGAGGGATTGAATTATTCGAGTATTATTGCACTAGTACAATAAGACTAAATTTTTATGACGTCATTGGCAACAAAATTTCACCAATTCACCGAAATTTTAGCTTTGCTATACAATAAAAGGTTTATTGCATGAACATTGTGGAATATTTTCCCACGTAGAATATATATTGCACTCGCAAGCTTGTGCAATATGAAATTCTACTCGGGAGAATATTCCCCAATTTTCATGCAATAACCCGATAATATGGTAGCATTATGTTTGCTTGATTAATAACTTCAACTTTCGGAAAATGTACATATTCTTTATTAATGCTTGAAACGTTTGGCATTTTTTATAATCTTATCACGATTGTACATTTCACTCATGGTAAAATGAAATAAGTTATAATTTGCGTAAGTCATGTGCTTAGTGCCATGTTTGAACTTTGACACAAATTGGAATGTCTGCTCACACGCTTCAGTGTTCAAATTATTAAATTCCGGCACTTTGTTCGGATTAACGTTTTGTCTACACCACCTATCAACGTGGTTTTTAAAGTGCATTTTATCAACTTCCATTACTAGATTAGCAATAAATTTTCCTGCCTGAGTTTTTTGTCTACTGTTAACTGACAAGCGTCATCATATGCTAACAGTTTTGGAAAGTTTTGGATGACATGCCAAAGCCACCATAAGAACACGTAAACTTGAGACAAAGATTCACATCCAAATAACTCCGTTACACCAACGATAACTACGCAGTTATAAACAGCACAACATATTCCAGCTGATCTATGTTTATCGGCAAGCTGCTTATTCTTTTCTGTTTTACATTCTAAATCATTTCCAGATTCCTTGGTCTGGCTCGAGCTGCTTTTCCTAAAAATTAAAATATAAGTAAAAAATTTATATTTGTAAATTACCTTTATAGTCACTCATTCCTATTACATCCATCAATTTCTTGTCAATAACATAACAAGTTTGCACTTTTTAATTCCTAACAAATTACATGATTGTTGACATCATATCATGTTACTATTATGACTCTTTGCAGCTTGATAAATATCTCGATAATTTATCGTATACAGATGCGTTTACATTTTGAAAATTTCGAGTAGTTTATCATAGATTAAATGCTTGTGTTGGTAATTCAGAATTGGCAATCTGTGAAGTTCTCCAGATAATTAAAATATTGATTGCTCTATGCTTATTGTATATTATTTATGTTTTTATTAATTGTATATTTGTGTTTATGTAATTATGTCGCCCCAGACGTAGTCGGGGAGACTTTTTGTTATTGTTCCGTTTCTTTGTTATTATTCCGCTTTCTTCTTCTTATTATTATTTTACTTTCAATAAATTTTGTTCATGCGATTTCTCAGAGTTGCCAGAAGATAATCACATCTTGAAACAGCATGTGAAGTTTTGCATGAC
Organism: Modiolus philippinarum; assembly: GCA_002080025.1. Taxonomy (NCBI): domain Eukaryota; kingdom Metazoa; phylum Mollusca; class Bivalvia; order Mytilida; family Modiolidae; genus Modiolus; species Modiolus philippinarum. The sequence goes on along the minus strand of MJUU01014492.1, from coordinate 32,763 downwards.
GGTGTAAAAAATTACAAATGCCTGCCATTTTCAAGATGGCCGCCATTTTACGTCAAATTTTCAAGTTTGTCCAATTTCAATGAAAATTGATATCTAGGTAGATTTTTACGCTGCAAACAAGATTGAACCATCGATTTGGCTGTCAGGGGCGACATCAGCTAGTGCTTGCAATTGCAAATCTAGTTATTATTATTATTATTCTTTATTATTCCAGCCAATAGTTGTCCATGAAATTACTCAGTGATGCATTATCAGAACTTCATGAAACTTGGCACAAAGTTGGATCGCCATTTGAAGATGTGCGTTTTAATATTTCTATTTTCAAAATGGCCGCCATTTCCAAGATGGCCACCAAAATACGTCAAAATTTCAACTTTGTCGGTTTTCAACGAAAATTGATTTCTATGGAAATGTTGACACTGCGAACAAGATCGAATCATCGAATTGGCTGCCAGAGGCGACATTAGCTATTGCTTGCAATTGCAAATCTAGTTTTAATTGCTCTCTGTGCATTTGTTTATCTCCAGTAATTATTGCATATTTCGGGCAATCTATAAAGAGGCATAAAATATCCCTATATGTCTTAACAAAACCTTGACATATAGATTTTTTCAGCTCAACACATACCTGAAATGCACATTTCTGAGATAAAAAAAAGAAACAATTATCTGGTATTTCATATGAAAACCTAATGTATAAACATATTCTCACATTTTCCTATCTTTTCAGTGTTAGTATTACTGAAAATAAGTGAATTTGGTTCTTCAAAAACTGATTACATGAAAATATGATCTGTGAATCACATCTGTATTTTATTTTTTCTGTCTGAGTTTTTTTTTATAAAGCTCAAACTACATTTAGTTCCAGTACTGACCTCTTTTTCATACACCTGGACGACCTGATGATCTATACAAAGATAAGAACCCTTTAGAGGTGTTTTATTACAACCAACTGGTATGTCTCCGAGCTCGTCACAATGAATAACCCCACTGTTGTTTTCACATATAAGTCGTGTACCCTTCATGTGACCATCTATTACCAAGGCTTTGCTACAATCTGTCAAAACATAAATGCAACATGTAAGTCAACTTCAATATTGTGTAAGGATTTTGTTCGTATACACGTGATAATGACCTTTTACAGATCTATGCTTTGTGTAAAGGGTTGACTTTAGGAACAACTCGATATTGTATTATTTACTATGTTCTATCTTCATTGATTCTGGTTTCAACGCATTTTCCTATATGTCTTACTTTACCATGATCAGTTGACGAGTATTATAATTTTTTAATTGTTTTAGATATACTTATAACAACTGCTAAGGTGTTTTAAACTTTTTCCAAAAAATTGAAAACGTAATTTTGCGCTAACAACAGAATAAATATCTTTGTTGGAATTCCCCGTAAAATTACTTGCTTTTATTTTTACCCTAGTTTGATATATCATATGTCATAATTGACTAAATGACGCTGAAAATCAGTGGTTTCTCAGAGATGTATGAGGCACCGTTCGCCAACACTTCGTGTTCCCATGGCAACGGATCCAGAGCATGGATCCACCGCAAATGCGACTTTGCCTGTGCCCCTATACTACTATATATATAGTGACATATAGGACTTGCGGGTTTCGGCAACAATTCGTGTTCCCATGACAACGGCTCAACCACACAGGATAAGGCTTGGGTTAGGGTAAGTTGAAGAGATCACCAACACTTCGTGTTCTATCGGAAAACTTCGTGTTCCTATGGCAACGAATCCGCAAATACGACTCTTTATTTCTTTATTTATTTGGCTGTTTTATTTTTTTTTCAATTTGACACAAACTTCTTTATCGTGGGGTATTTACATTAAAACATAAAAATCGCACTCTATGTACATGTATTACTTATCTAAAATGATTTAAACAGTCATCCGTATGAGGAGCTTTATTTTAGGATTTAAAATAATAGCACAGTGGATTTTATTACCTTTGGCATTACACTGATCCGTATGGTATGATCCTGACCGTTTCTTGGAAAAATATTCCTTTATTTTAGGCAAATATTTCTCAATTTCTTCATCCAATTCATTTGTCTTACATGGTTGAATATCTAATTCACCAAGTTCTAATTTCCATAAAAGCAAGTGCCATTTGAACCAGGCCTCCGATAACCTTCTTCTATCTAGAATTCGACCTTCTGCTTTTACCATCCAGTCATTCCCAAAGTGTATGTCATTGAATGTGTAAGCCATTCCTTCGAATGTAGATCCATTTCTATACCTTTCATATAGCAAATATATATATACATTAGACAATATTACATATGGCAAAGTTTCCTATCAATTTCATTGGCTGAAATGGTCACGTGAATTTAAGAATTTTTATTGTATTTTCAGCTTTTTTTCTATTTATATGTATATTGACGCCATCTTTCTTTTTTTCAAATATATTGACGATATAATTCTATTGTGAGTTATATTTTCGCTATATAGCTAAATTTATGATCCAGTTGGATTTTCAATTTTTCATCTAGAACGATATCATAATTTTAAACACATAGAGGAAACTGCTTTACACAAATGAATAATTAAGGGGCGGCGATATTAAATGAATCAAACCTATAAAGATCTATTTAATAATTGTTCCATGGTATTTTGAGGCACTGCATGTAAACAATAAAACAAAAAAAAGTTTTCTGAATTATTTAATTTGAAAATAGAGATGTGTTGGCATTTATTCATCCTTGACTCTCACGCAACCACCCCCCCTCTTGTTGGTATGCATATCCCCTTTCGCCATCGACCAGAGCTTTTATTTCGAAATAAAGTCTGGATTGACAAAATCAGACTCAGTGAAATGAGACATCACGAAAACTACATAACAATAACGGACCTTTTACTCTGTCAATATGTACTCTGTCAATATGTTATATATTGACCTGTTAGGGATATATGTACCTCATACTATGTCCTCGGTCAATATAAACCTAACAGGTCCATATAGAAAAGGGGGGAAGAAAGTGTAATTTCTTATATCATTTTCTGAACTGTTAAATACTATTATCTTGCTTCTGACTTTCAAATGCTCATCTTCTTGATTCTACTAATCATGATAAAAGTTAATATTAAAAAGAGATCATTATAATTAGTACTATAACAAGTGTTTGTCATTTAAAATTATCAATAAAGTTTTATATGATTTTTACAAACTTAATTAAAATTTTCAACTTGAGCAATTAATGTCGTCGTTTTAATACCATTAATATGTTTTCCATTGATTAAAAAGAGATTCATACTGAGGAAATTGAAATCAAATATTGCATTATTTTATTGTATTTTGTCTTTTTCAAACCCTACAGGTTTCACCGAAGGAGACTTTAGATTTGCACTCCGTCATTCCGGTCGTCAGTCCGTCACACTCAGTTTTATAGACTTTTTTCCCATACTATAATATATTCATCTAATATTTGTAATGTAAGTCTACCACCATGAGTTTCAGATTAAGTTCGGGTTTACTTCCTCTTCATTGATTTTTGACGGAGTAATGGGCCTTTGACTTAGAAAATTTTGGTAAAATACATGTTTTTCCGGACTTTTTTTCTACACCGTTTCAGATATTAAGCTGATGTTTGCTAGATATTAAGCTGATATTTGCATTGTTAGTCATACAGATCAAGTTTGAGTATGTGTTGGGTCCGTTTATTTTTGATGTAGTTATGGACCTTGGGCTCGGAAAACTTTTTCTCTTTAACTATTTTTGCTGCTATAGCAAAGAATTATACCACCGGCAGGGGACTTATGAACGATCCAAACTTTTTTTTGTTTTGTTTTGTTTTGTTTTGTTTTGGTTTTTTTTTTGTTTTGTTTTGTTTTGTTTTGTTTTGTTTTTTTTTCTTTTTTTCGTGTATTGTTATTGGTGGTTGCCTTTTTGGTTCATAACTTTCAAATTAATTATTGTCAATGACTTTACGTATTTCGGTGTATTGCTCTCAATGAACAGAATGTTTTTATACAAGTTGAAAAGTGCATCGCGCACCATGTGTGCTATTTTTAGACAGAAGAGGTTACAAAGTTTGTCTGTCTGTTGCAAGTTATGTCCAATTCAGTAATGAATCTAATCGAATGATATCACGGTCCACTGCTAATAATAATTCAATATCAAATACAGACTCTCTTGATGATATGAAGTATTTAAAGACCAAACTGCCTATTCAGTTCTACCATTGATTTTTTTCTCAAATTTGGTGACAAAGTAGTTTGTGACTTGGAAGAAAATTTTCGGCGAAAAAAATGGGGGGTCACCGACTTAATTTTGTCGCTATGGTAACTCAAAGTTGGCAGTCTTTCCACAATTATTGTTACCGTTCACACTTTCTTTAAATGAATGCTATTTCTTTATTTTGAAACCTAGAATCAAAATTCTTTTTTCTGGTAGAAATATAGATCAATACGTGTCCAATTAAAATTAAAAACTTTTATTTGTATGAATGTGGGGTGTTAAGAACTAACAATTTTCTGATTCCCGCCAAAAATTATTCGCAAGATCGGAATAAAGTTATCCGTATAACAAAAATTTGACCGTTGATTTTTCAACGATAATCAGGTCATAACTAAATCTACCAGTATTCTTTACATTGATACGAAAAAAACCATATGTCACCGAACTAAAAAAAAAATTATAAGCATTTTAGTCTCCTTTTTATGGTTTGTTTGCCAGAATTACGTTGTCCGCCTTTAGAAAGATGCATCTGACGTCATAGTACAGATTTCCCGCAAAAAGTTCCGTTGAACAGTTGAACGAAGTGAACATTTTTCTAGGCGTCAAAACATACCATATACGATGCCAGTCTGTGATATATGTTTATTCTATAAAGATCTGAAATCAATAAATATATGTTTCATGAAAGTGTAAAGAAGTGCATTACTTTTTGATAATCAGGTTGTATTTCAGCATGTGCTGTCTTGAAAAAAAAATTAATGAATCGATTGTAGATGCATAAAATGGGTCAAAGACACAAATGGCCGGGTTCCGTTTTGATGCTTTAGGAGAAGTTGATTTCACAAAGTAGGTAACAATTTTCCCCGCCCGCTCGCCCGACATTCACCATACTATAAACCCAGATTTGCACTCCGTGCAACTCGGCCAATAACATATAATTATTGAAATACGCCAGGCGCTAAACCAAAATTCGATGAAAACGAAGAACGTTTACGGTTTACCTTTATTTCCATATCATCGTTGTTTTGACAAGTTTGGAATCACCGCTCTTTACAAATTTATCTTTTCACTTGATTTGTGGTCTTTCGTCTTTTAGATATTTTGTGTTTTCATTGCAGTAGTACATGCTACTTGCCAATAATTTTGGTAGTCCTATAAAAATGGACCGTTTAACACCCCCAAAAATGGAAAAACACACCCTGTTTAAGACAGAAAAGGCAAAAAACAAACATATTCTTCTTTTCTTTAGTCATTTCCAAAATCAACACCCTGGTAAGAAAAATATCCGGGTGGAGTTTCTATGGACATTTTATATCTGACATTGCTTGGTTTGGTGTGTTTCACACTAGGTTTAACTGTTGTTTTCCGTCGTAAAAATACTAAAAACTACCTTTCAGATGACCATATGAAAATAATGACCCTGTTGAAGACAACACTAGTAAAAAATATACCCTGTTTTAGACAGATTATTGCAAAAACATGACCCACATTCTTGCGGCACACTCATACTAGCAAAATAATACCCCCCCCCCCCCCGTGTACATGTTGTAAGTGTTAGATGTATTGAAAATACAATATATTTTTAAGTTTAGCTGTAACACTGCAAACAAAATGTTTTAATTTTACCTCATCCCGTTAGCGGTAACACTGTAGACAAAATGTTTTAACTTTACCGCATCCCATCCAAGTCAGGTGTTCTGAGTCCAAGTGGACTCACAGCATCTGACTTGGGAGGATGATTTTACTGCGGCTGTATTTAGAGGCAATATGTATGTTTTAAATTGTATAAAGTATTAAGTAGACACCAACAAAAAAAATTGGTTTTAGTTGTACTAAGGATACTACAGTAACACGAGGAGACGAGTTTAGATTTTAGAGCAAATTGATTGTGAACAATGCAAAGTATTTTTATAGCTAGTACTATTCTTTGCTGCTTCATTGTCCAGATATAATAAAAGGCTGTTTAAGCTTTGTAATAATACAGTTTTTATTAATTTAAAGCATGAAATATTTATGCTTTATGCTTTTACAGTTCAAAATCGTTCGAGATTCATGTAAAAGATAATTTAAAACAACGAATATGACCCGTGCATGATATTTAAAATAGATACAAACAAATCTTGAAAACAGTTTTCAAAATATCCATTCAATTCTCAAATCCTAAGTATCTTTTTGTGCTGTGCTACTGGTGTTTGAAACAGGTGGGCCGGTTAATGGTTCCAACAAGGATTTTGGCTCTAAAGTTTCTAAATGGAAATGTTGAACGCGAAGAAAAGCGTTAATAACTGAAGANNNNTCAGTTTCGGTCGAGCCAGAATATTTATTTTCAAAATTTTGCGGGACAAAATATCAATTTTTTGTCGCTGTGCGGCGAAAATTTGCATTTTCAATAACATAATCATATCGTACCAATAAATCTAAGGTCAGATTAATTATTTTCTTGGATGTACAGGTTAGATTATTTATTACCAACTTTTTCAGGGACAGAATATTTATTTACAAAATCTGTATCTAGTGCTTTCTGAAATAATCAGAACAGACTGAAATACATGTACCACTGCATGCGCTGCGAGGTTAATGTGTCAGCAGTGCAGGTTAAAAAAATATCCGTTTTTCTCCTTCTATCAAAATCGTTTTCGAAAGTGTGTCTTTGTCTGTTTCCTGGTGTTTTATACCTGAATTGATATTTAAAATGTACTAATTGCCGTTTGGCCCTTTCAAGCAGGTAGCATATTTTATTTTTTAAATATCGCGAAAGTAAAAAGTAAAACGCCGTTTCGCGGATTTTCTACAAGACGTCACAGACGTGTTAGGAAACAATGTAAATGCGCTGTTATGTGCGTACAAACAATAGGCTGTTTGGTCTTTAAACTGCGATATGTCCTTGTAGTATAATTCTATGTCCCTCTTCTTATATGTATTAATTAGATAAATTGTTTTACATGTACCACACTTTCCATTGTACATCTGGGTTTGAATAGCTCCGTTCTTCCTCTCAAATAAAGTTCCTTTTGTTGAAGGAAAAAATTCCAGTTCTTTTCCACAACATTTCTCCACTGGTGGAAACAAATTTGATGCGCCGACGTTGAACGGCAAATGGCATTTTCTTACACATTCTTGGACTTTGTTTTTTACATATTCATCAGTAACTGCAGTCGGTGAATCAGCGAACGTTGGCAAAACGCTTTCCAATTTTTCCACAGCAACGCTTATTTCGGCAGTAGAATATTTATCATTGCAATCCACATTCATTACTTCTTTTACGCAACTGATTCTTTCCCTTGTCCCTTTCGGAAAAATAGTCATTAGTTTTGTACACATAATTACATCCTGCAGTCTACGCAGCGGTTGCAATACCAAATTAAAATCCATTGTTTTCAATTTATACATTGCATTCTACGCAACGTCATTGTGCAAAACTATTGTGTGCGATTCCGCGCAATAACGTATTGCTTTTGTGACGTTTCTTTTCCTACGTACCAAAAACAAACGACTTCACATTTCCAGAAGACGGATGCTGAAAATGTCATTTATATATCAATCGCGATCCGGCTATTGCTACGAGGAAAAGGTTTCAATGAGAGATATATTCGACCCAGTGACAGCAGACTGTTTGGACAACATTGCCTCAGCAAACAGCATACCAGCTGATTTTTTGTTGCCACCTTTTCTTGCAACATGTGGCAACTTCTTAGGAAAATCTACAGTCCTACCTTGGGGAACATGGAAACAACCAGCCATTATTTATTCTACCACCGTTGGATTTACCGGCACTAATAAATCGACCGCATTAGATATTATGAAAGCAGCAATCCAGCAAGTTGAAACTGTTCAAGGAATTCCTTTCAGTAGTTCCCGTATAAACCAATGTAAGTTGATTCAAATTAAATTAAATATTCCGTGATAACATATCGCGTTGTTATATGGCTTCGAAAGTCACCATTTCACAGAAGAGAGACTATAGGAAATAGGGCAATATAATGACATATTGAATTTTAACTCATTTTCATATTTTCTACGTAAGTTTTTGACTATTAAGCTTGGACATATCACACTTGGACATATCACACTTCATACTGGATGCCATTATATTCAGAAACATCAATATATGTTCTTTTAATTTTTTTCATGCCATTGAAAAAGCATTTATTTTTTTATACATCGCTTCTTGATCGCTTGATAGAAAAGAATAGAATAGAACAGAATAATATATTCTTATTTTACCAATCATGGGCCTTTTCTGGCATAGTACATTCAATATATTATACAATCTAAATTTATAAACATAAATTATAGTAGTTACACAACATTTTCTTACAATGCGAACGTTCAAAAATAAAATGAATTTCATTCGCTATGCTATTGTATTGTATACTTTACTATATATTTATAGCAGTTTGAGTGATGCTTCTGTGCACTGCATTTACTGTGTTCTGTTAACACAACGTTTTTTACACATTAACCCTTTCAGTGCCATGGGAATTTTCCGCAAATAACGCTTCAGTGCCAAGATTGTTTTTTACAGAGGTACACATAAAAATCGCGTCAGTGACGTTGACAATCGCTAAAACGTCACGAGTTCTTGCGGGTTCTGTAGATTGAACTACGGTAATTGAAAGGGATGGAAAATCACTAAAACTGGTATTTGTCCGTATTTTTTTTTAGTTGGTGAATTGAAATATTTGATAAATTCTGCCTGTTTAATGTTTATATTTGATTTCTCCATTATTCATATATATTACTTTGAATTTATAGTTCCATACGAGAGCACTAGTACTTTTAAGTACACAAGTTGCACTTTGAATGATAAAGATTTTGTGAATAACGAGCACCCTGGGGTTTAGGCTCGAACATTGGACTCTGAGCTCCAGCACAAAAGCTCCGGGCTCCAAGACGACTATGGTTCCGAGCTCTAAGACTGGCGTTCGGGCTTTAAGACTAGAGTTCCGGGATCCAAGAATATGGCTATTGGCTCCAATCACAGGGCTCCAGTCATTCCGGACTCTCAGAGAGCTCTGGAGTCCTTGTAATTACCCAAGGGGATAAACGTTGAAAGTAAAAATGCCGGATCATGTTAACAGTTGATCCGTTGCTGGTGCAATTTGAGTCTGATGATCTAGGACTATATTTGCAATACACCCATAAATTTTTAATCGAAATAGAAAAAAAGGGGAGTAATAACAACTCAAAGCCACCATAAGATCTTAAAATGGTGAATAAAGAGAAGTTGTCGCCCGGACACGCACTCCATCAACTGTATATTAAAAGAGCATAGGTCTAAAGCACATGGAGGAATTTAACCGCCTCAACTCGGCACGATAGATAAACTCTGCAAAAAATAGAAAAAAAGAAGGAAAACGGGGAATGTGTCAAACAGACAACGACCCAAAGGGGAGTAATAACAACTCAAAGCCACCATAAGATCTTAAAATGGTGAATAAAGAGAAGTTGTCGCCCGGACACACACTCCATCAACTGTATATTAAAAAAGCATAGGTCTAAAGCACGGGGAGGAATTTAACCGCCTCCACTCGGCACGATAGATAAACTCTGCAAAAAATAGAAAAAAGATGTTTTCCCGACCGATTGAAAAAAATACCAAAAAAACTTTTGGTATTATTTTTTGTAATAAAGTTAAAATGTATACTCAAATGGGTAAGGTTTTAAGAATTTACACATGCAAAACAAAAACAAACAAATCTCCCGTTTGCGAATCATATATTTATTTTCTGAAAATCAATCATACTCCCGGAATTTCTCTGAAATGAAATAGAAACCTTAGTTAAATTAGTAAGTGTAATAATACATAAGGATGGGTATCATCAATAAATATTGTATCATGGTATATCGATACAACGCAAGCATATCGTGATACGTATCGATACATCTTCTCTTCTGATTTCTGAATTTGATTACATTTGTAAATCTCCTTTTTAACTATTTTGTATGATAAAATAGTAAAATATTGTTTAGTGAGACAAGAATGTTCATTTCCATTTAGCTAAATACATTGTACATGTGTTCGTCTTTGATTTTTCCATTCCAAAATGCAGAAAATTTCAAGAATTTAGGTGGTACTGATTCTGAAATTTTAGCAGAAGTCATAAAACGATACGTATCGATACGCTGCATTCCAGTGTAACTAGTTTGTTGAAAAATACCGCAATATATCGATATATCGGTGTATCCATACACTACTAATTATATACATGAAGCTAAGGTTAAGATGATTGCGCCCTACGGTTTCATGCAAATAACAGAGAGAAAAGTCAGTTAATTTACTTGGGTAGCCGCGCAGATATCCCCGAGGACGGTCGGTTATGGATAATTAGAAAAGTCGGTTAGGAGAAAAACGCTAATTTTCATGTCCTTTGATGAAGAATTCTGATATGATGGCTTTAAAAACCAGGGTTAAAACTTTCGATAATTTATGAGTAGCGCTCCAAAGTATATGTCACTCCAAAATTCATCGCCTTTTAGTTTTTACGGGGAAGCGGATGATTCATACTCTTATATTTATCAAACATGCATGCCATCTTGAAATAATAATAATTTTGTCAGCCGAATGTCAAGAGCATGACTTACTTATGTCGAGATCACGACTTAGTATTTCAAGATCACGACGACCTAGTATGACGAGATTTCGATTAAGCAAGCCGAGAGGAAGACTTAGTATGTAGAGAGCACACCCTGGCATGTGGAGATCACAACTTTTTAAGGGGTGATCTCAACATACTAAGTCGAGCGCTTATCAAGTCGTGATCTTAATTATATATAGTCGTGATCTCGACATACCAAGTCGTGATCACTACTTCTTTTATTTAAAAAACGTAAAATTGTGTGTGTCCTAATGTTAAAGATTAAGATTTATAAAAAGTTTTATCGAAACCATGATTTATATAGTATATATTCCATTTTCATTTTTTT
>MJUU01014492.1:0-20657 GCA_002080025.1 Modiolus philippinarum | reverse complement strand
CCCCCCCCCCCCCTTCAAGTTAAATGGTCGGTCCCTAAAAAAAGTATTGAACTGGCTTCGACATAATAATGAGGTAGGTGCAGATAAAGAAAATAGTCGTTCCATTGCAATTGTTTCCATGTATTTTGGGGATAAGTTGATTTGTGATTTGTGCACATTTTTTTTTCACTGTCAATAAAATTCAAACATCTAACACTGCAACACACATAAAACAATGTGCCATAATTTACAGAAAACGGGAAAAGAAGAGTTTTATAAATGTGAAACGGCTGCTCTGATTTTACTTTATGCTGCCCAGGGATGTATAAACATCAGCATCCATGATTTGGATATTTTAATGTGGTTTCATTTTGTTATGACTTTTTTAAAAGATTGGGGGTATAATGTGAAATAGAAATACACTTCAGAATTCCACTTTTGCCTCTAGAGTAGGGCACGTCACCGTAGGAATAACTAAGATCAAGGGTAAAGTGAGTGAAGTGGATAGAAAGCCGTTTCACTACTGGTGTTAAACTATTTATGCCGTTTATGGACATTCATGTTGATACAAATATAAAATAAAGTACACATAAATTAAAAAAAAACTTTCACTTTATCTGTCCAGTATTGTTCGATGAGAAGCAGGCGTTTAGCTTGAGATTACATGTGACTTATCGAGAAGGAAACCTAAATATTTTACGAAAGGATATGGAGTAAATGAACATGAGACCATAAAACATATGTTAACTCCAACTGCAATAATTTTAATGAGCTGTATGGCCATTTCGGAAATTTATTCCTCATCAGCAGCACTAGAACCAAAACGAAGGAAATCCATAATTTCAAAAAAAGGAAACCTAAAGTCCATTTAGAAGAAAGAAAGGTTATTTCATCTAACACAGTAATAGTTAAGAACAAGGTCTGGATATTTTGATGCTTGAAGCGGTTAGAATTCTTGACTTGTGCTTTTCGAATCGAATGTTGAAGGTTCTGTTTGGTCAAAATTCTATGTGTACATCCTTTTATATTTTTTAGGAGAGCAGAGTCACTGTATTACTGCCCCTACCCATTTCTAAACTTTTTCAGTGCACGTGGCAACCGAAACTCGTTGCCCCGGTTGTTTCTTCAACCTTTAATTTATTTTCTATTCTTTTACTTGTATAGTTTCTGATATAATTAACTTGTTCTCGTCCTGATATGACTAATATTTCTCACTGGACGTTAAATTTAATAATCAGTCATGTTCTGGTGTTTTTCTTCTTTCCGAACGACAAATGCACAGGCACTTTCTTCATAAAATATTCAGTTCCTCCCTCTCTTCTTTCAAAGAGGCAATGACATTTTTTTATGAAACAACTGCTTGCGGATCACTGATTTGTATTCGTACATTGTACATCGTACATAAAGTTCTTGGACTGCAAACCTGCTATAAAACGGAACCGATATTCGGCATAAGTGTTCTAATGTTATACCAAAACAGGCACCATTAAAAACATTGCCAATTTTTTGTATAGGCACGTGCCTACTCGAGCCTTACGTAGCTACGCCCCTGTATTCAAAAAAATTGCTACAAAATTTCATAATCTACCGTTTAATATTACACACATTATCGCAATATGGGCACAGACACCGAAAGAAATGAAAGCGCTCCAAAAACGTCGGCAAATTGATAGTCGTCGAGGTACGCCAAATTTGACGACGTCATAGTTCTCTATTGTTCCAATGTCAGAAAAACAACATAGGCCTAAAATAGGCCCGATGGCACTGAACGTAGTAAAAAATATTAGGCCCAAAATAGGCCCATGGCACAGAAATGGTTAATACAACAATGATAACACAAAAATATTACAATTCCCTACATAATATGATCCGTGTAATGCCCTTATGCACTCAAGGGGATCTACAATCTATTTACACATGATACCATTATTATCTAAAAAAATAATACAATAATCCATACGGTATCTTTTTGTAAATTAGGGGACCCAAAAACAGTTTGTGATATACTATTAGTCTGCATTACGTATTACCTCGATGCGGAACCAGGACTTGAAATTACAGTGGTGTACTTGAGAAAAACAAACCTCCCCCCCCCCCCCCCCCGAGTTACCAAGGGGTCCAAAAATACACGCCTGCTTCATGCAATGACTTTCCATAACTACTATTTAAGGGCATATCCAACAATTTCTGTATGAAATATTATTTCTATTCCTATAAACCATTGAATATATAGCCCTTGTAACGGTTAAAGTGGCATAAAATGTCCAATTATAAATTATATTTTACACTATTTTAGATAATCTATTTTACAGACTTCTCATATTGTCGATTTTATGAAATTTTGATATCATGACTGTAATTCTAACAACATGCTACCCAAAAATCTCAAAAAAACACATAAGTCATCGAGTTCCTTTCCGGGTAAATCATTAAAATATGCAACGTTTAGTACTTCTAAAACAACACATAGCGATTATAAGATATTGCTTTAGTTTGAAACGGAAACATGGTAGTATTCCATGAGATTCTAATTTCTAAATTTCCTAATTTCCAAATTACAAAAACCGGATAACAATAAACACCTGCAAGAGCCGAAAAATACACTCACATGGTACAATTCACCGGAGAAGGACATTTCCGAAAAAATGGTGGATGTTTCCAAAAATATTTTTTCCCTTTCCCGAAAATTTTTGTTCCCTTTCCCGAAAATAAAAATTATGACTTTTCCTAAAAAAATATTTCATGCCTCTTGTTTAAAAACAAAAACATGCATGCTATATGATGATAAGAGAAAATCGTGTTGCATCAGGAACAGCTACCCATCATGCAGGCGGAAAGGTATGCAAGATGACAACTTATCTTCAATTTAAGTTTCATTGTATGGTGCATCTGCCATTATATCTACGACAAAACTGTCGCCCTTCGCACAAACACAAACACAGGCTGACCTGGTCAGTTGCTAAAAAATGCACCTACATGACTTTAAAATTTCAAGCACAATTCCCCGCAGAACTCCACAACAAAAACACATATGCATTTCATATGAAACCAAACGTAAATAGCGAAACTGGACTTGGTACCGACACTTGCAAAGGCCATCTCTATCGATCAACCAGTGTTATAGGACCCAAGCCCCCTTTTCTCTCTGCGTGTAATAAATAAAACCAAATACCGGAAGATTTTTCTAACTATAAAATCACTTTATTAAACAAAAACTGTTACAAAGCATAATTTTGAAAGTTTTACCAGCTATATAATTTTCGGAATAGGAATGTCAGGTTTTTCGGAAACGTCCATTCAGGAATTTTAGTTATTTTTCGGAAATGTCCTACGCCCCAATTCACAAGCGAACTGCACTACAAAAGCAATAATGAAGACAAGACACTAACATAAATATTGATAGGAAATCGTGATAGGCGGACTTGGTACGGGCACTAACAAAACCCAGTGGTAGTGTTATACGACCGCTGAATTACGATTTCTTATGATTAATTCCAATTTTTAGAAGTAAACATAAAACTGATCAAAATTAATTCATTGCCTTGATGTATTTCTTCAGCATGTTTTCATTAATTTAGGCAGTAGCAGACATAATATAGATTACACAGTCTGTAAGTGACCTAATATGGTATATACACGGTCAATAAATTTCATATTAGGCGAGAGTGAAACTTGAGTCCAATATTAAATTACTATACAATTGTTGGCAAAGTATTAAGGCATTTTTTTAACGTCATAAATTATAACTAAGTTCGCGGGAATTTTGCGATGTCATAAAGGAATGAAACAATAGTACGATATGTCTTCCTTTTTAAATGATGCGAATTTTATATAGGGTAGCCGAATTAATTTTTCCGGTATAAAGATTTCAGCGTCGGACAAGTACACCAAAAATGGATTTTACTCAATAAAAAACGCCGTCAAAATAGTGACGTCGTTGATAAAAGTTGTGAATTAGGCGTTATCTAAAAGATGAACCACTATTTAGCAATCTATTTCATGAGAACGAACTCTATGACCTATGTATAAAAATATAGCATCAATAAAACATAAATTACTTTGCCAAAATCATATCAACTGTTTCGGGAAAATTGAACAGGGGGCACCTTTTTGGGGGTATTCCAGGATGAGAAGTTTTTAAGCCCGGGAATTCGGGATTATATAATTTAAGCCCGGGAATTCGGGATTATATAATTTAAGCCCGAAAATTCGGGAAATCTATGCACCGGGAGTCGGGATTTCATTAATTTTAAGTACCTTTGTAATTTGGGATTTCCGTATTTATTAACAATATAGTCGGGATTCCGGGATGAGACTCAATACGACCCCCTAATCGTAGGATGCAGTTTAACGAGTTAATATATGATTTCAGAAAAAAATATATTTTGACATATTTTAAATATTTTTAACAATTTTTATGGAATAATCCCCGAATCAAAACACATAAGAATTTTAAAAGGCGGACTAGTATTAGATTTGCCACTTATCCAATGGTTGTTATCAATTCTTGTGTAAAAAATAAAATTGTTCCAGAACCCCAAACCTCTACAAACTGTACTCCCATGTTACACATCTTCATGAACATTCCGACAAAATTTATTCATGGCGGTATGACATATTGAAAATTACAGAGTTCAAAACAAACATTTGAACATTCCTATCTCAAAAATATTAATAATACTTTCAAGTTAATTCGAATAATGATATATATGAATGGCTTAACTTGATTACTCTTTATTTATGGCCGACTCCGACCTGCCGTTTGGTGTGGGGTTTCCCCACCGTTCATTGAACAGCTTATGGTGGCTTTGAGTTGTTTTACTCCCCTTTGGGTCGTTGTCTCTTTTACACATTCCCCGTTTCCCTTCTTTTTTCTCTCTCAGGTTTAAGTTTTTTTGTGAAGAATGTTTGCTTTATATAGTTTGTGAGTGAGTCGGCCGCGTTTACACATCGATAAACTCCTCCAAAATGACTTCTATTCCTATAAAAATTTCACAAAAAAATCATTATTAATATTTAACCATATTACCAAATTAATGCTTACCTAATAATTGAAAAAAAGCATTTTGCAAAACTGTGGCGAGGTAGGGCATTGTGTTCGTTAGAGACATAGTTGTCGAAGTAGTCATACGCTGAAACTTCGGTATCATTTTTATTCAGACACGATTTTTTGCTTTTTGAGTGGGGTGTGGAAGTTGGTGGTTTTATATTTGGTCTAGGCACAACAGTAATGGAAATTTAATTCAAATTTTAACCATTTTCATTTAGATTACTGTATGTGATAGAAAGGATGAACCAAAACACAACATACACTTACAATGAGGATGGATTGGCCATTGCTAAGGACTACTACAACGAACAACAGACATTTCTGCAAAAAAATCATCAGAATGACACGTTTCTTTCAGGTAAGTTACTAGAACAACCTTTGGCTGAAGCGTTCCCTGATTTCATGGTAATTACCTGTCCAATCTGTGCTTAAACATTTGTCGTACAATTGTAATAGTACAGACAACTTTCAGGCCTAAAATATCTTATTGTTATGTTTGCGACCTGAATCAAAGCATATACCTCAATTTCATAGTGGTTCACACTGCTAGTGCTTTTGTTTTGTGGCATTATGTGGTATTTTTGTACGACCGCAATTGTTTTTATATATCCCTTTATTGTTACTTTGTTTTGTCGTTGTGATGTCTCGGTTTGATTGAAATATGAATTACCATGTCGGTTTGCATTTTTTATATTACAAGTTCCCATTTTTACTATTGATTTGGTGTTTGTTTACAGATTAAGTTCAGTTGTATAACGTTATAATAGTACACACAAAAACAAGCAGTATCTCTTTCGTCTAAATTAAAAGATAAATAATTACCTAAGTTGCTGTAAAATTGTTTCTGTATATGACCATTTCGACAATTTATGTCCCGTCATTGCAAATAACCTCAACATTTGAAAAGCGATACATTCAAAGATGTTTGAAACTTGCAGAGAACGAATAACCATTATGATCGAAATGGAAAGCCACTGTCAGCTAAGGACAGAGTTTTGCTGTAGGGATATACTCCTTAGGTTTGAAAAAAATAACATACAAAAATATATATTGCACGTTTCCAAATAAATTCGATTTTTATGTTAGCATCGAAGTACTGAATACTAGGCTAACATTCCACCAGTAGAGGCATCGACCTAGCGTTAAAAAACAAATATCTGGCGCATACCGGTATTTGTTTTAATTACTGACTTTAAATATTTCGTACGTGTCAAATCAAATGTAAATAAGATTCTTAGATTACAGAATCCAACCACTTCACTTAATTTTGTTTAATTTATATGTAGCATTAAAAAAAAACAAAAAAAAAATTATTGTAAGAAAAAAAGGAAAGGTTAAAGACTTATTTCTAATTTTGACTGGCTGCATTTTTTTGCGGCAAAGACTGATCCACCATAGCCAATAAATGCCAATAATTTTTGTGATAAATGTACAATTAGCTGTCTAGTAACAGCATACTTTCATTATAATAATACATTCTTCTTTTTAGAAGGTAAATCAACATTAAACTATGGCATTTTCTCACGCTTACACAAAATCAAGAACTATTACCTAAAAAGTTCATTCTTACTCTACTTGACGAAACCTATGTATTTCATTTTTATCAACTCTTGCAGGTATTATTGGAAAGGCCAAAGGGCAAGTTCATAGACTTGCAATGGTGATCGAAGCTGCGAGCAGTGCCCAACATATCTTAAAGGCAATTGATGAGAATAAGAATTTATCGTTGGATCAGTCTTTCATAAAAAAAAGTTGATGAAACTATAGAAAGCAAAAATCTAGATGAACGACAAATCTCCAAAATATCTACTGAGCAAAGTATAGTAATGAATACATATTTTCTCAACCATAAGAAATATTTGGCTGGTTACGTCAAAGGAGGACAGACACAAGAACATAACATGAACCTAATGTTAACAAGAAAGATCTTATTGAGTAGAGGACTGAATGTCAGATGTCAAGACATTGCAAGAGGAACACGTTTCTCAGCAGACAGCATCAAAAACTACATGAATGAACTTGCAAGACTCGGAATGGGCTCTGTTAATTCTGATAAGCCGTCGGGAGGTGGGAGAATATCAGTTGTTTTTCATAAGGTGGACATTACAGATATGGAGTTGAATGAAGTGTTGCAATTCACAGAGCTACTGAACTCGGTTGGGGTGAAGTTCGAGGAATACAAGGAAACAATGGCAACATTTGTTCAAAAGGAAAATGTACTTTGTCCTACCAAGAGACAAAGAGTGGATGGACAATAAATTAAATTTAAACTTGTAGTCTTATTTGATTAAAATGATGTATGAGTTCAAACTGTCAATGCTTTAGTTTATGTGTGGTCTTATGTATCACAAAATGATATTTGTGGTACAGTTGTTTTATCTTAAAGTTTCACCTTTGTACTGAATGAAGATTGGAGAAATATCACGTACCAAGGATTTTATTTGTTCTTTTTGCAAGGGTTATGACATTTACAAATCTGCTACCTAACAGATCTTTCAAAACCATATTATAACAAGCAGTGTGATGGGTGTCGCATGTGTAGCAAATTTTGCAGATCATGATTACCATACCGGAATATATAATTATACTCTTGCTTTTTTATTGGTTTACAATGCTAGTGCTTAATTTGGCGGCTTTTGTATTTTTATTTTTTTCACCTTCTTTTATGTTGTATACCTGTGTGTGATTCGTATATTGTTGTATAAACAAATGAAGGGATATGGAGTAAATGTACATGGGACAAAATCCCTATAAATACGTGGTAAGATTAAGCAAATGAAACAACGCCTTGATTGTTGTTCTTCATCTTGAAGTCACTATGTATGCATTATAGATTTCTGATTTTAGGTTGTTGCTTTTGTATTTACATGTATTTGTACTTCTATTGATTAACTGATCTTCTAACATGGCTCTTGTAAATCGTCAACCAGTACAATACTCGATAACCATATACTTCGCACATGCGCAAATGGTACCTGAATATGAGTAAACGGAATGAAAAACAACAATGTTTTTAATTTTGCTGGTCTTAGTTTTTGAAGGAACTAAAGGTTAAGAACAGTTTTTAACTAAACCATGCCATTTAGACTGTTTTGCTTTCGAATTGAATTTTGAACTTGCATCTGTTTAAAAACGTCAGATTGTGAATATTGTGACGTCATAGACACAAATAGCAATGGAGGCGAGAAATCTGCCTTCTCTTAGGTCGCCTCAGAATGGAAAATTCTATTTTTCTTTCATATATGAATCGAAATAATTCATGGCAGGTATATGATTATTGTCATTTTACCATGAGCTTGGCATTTAAATTCTAAAAACCACTTGCTAACGCACTGGCACCTGCCATGAATTATTTATTTATAAACTGTTTGGAGATTTATATTTTAGGCATATTTAGGTGCAGTACAACTGTGTACTGTTTCCTGTTTACGGTATTAGGAATATCATTTTGATATGCCACATTGACGGTAATATAATAAATGTCAAATACGTTATATCACGAGTTAAATGTATCTCAATCTTTAATTTTGATCTTATTTAGTCTCCCAAACGAAGTTTGCAAAGACTTTTAGTTTTTGCTCTGTTTTTTCTTCTTCTTCTTCTTTCCTTCTTTTTCTCCTCCCGCAAATTTGTCAGCCCTCGCTCTCAGCCATCTTACTACCGATCTGAATGAAACTTGACATAATGATAAAGGACCATGTGTAGATGTGTAGTCTTGAAATTTTAAAAATGGCGGTCATTGCCGTGGAAACACATCTTCGCTAGCCCAGGGTTACGATCTGCTCCTCACATCCTTAACCCTTGGCTAGCGAAGATGATTGAAACAAAAATGACGTGAAAAGTAAAAGTGTTCTTATATGGATGAAATTTTACAGGAAGATTGAAAAAGTTGTGTAGAACACATTTTATGGGTTAAAATTTTCAAAATCGCGGTCGTTGCCATGGAAACTGAAAAAAGGCAGAAAAATTAAAACTGCTCCAAATTGGGTGAACGTTCACAGGAAGATTGTACAAGGTGAGCAGAACATATTTTGAGTCATTTTTTTTTTTAAATGGCGATTGTTGCCATGGAAATTTAAAAAGGATTGGAAGATTAAAACTGCTCCAAATTGGATAAAATTTTAAAGAAATATTGGGCAAGTTGTTTGGAACTTATTTTAGGTCCAAAAATTTTCAAAATGGCGGGAACATTAAAACTGCTCTAAATTGGATGAACTTTTACAGAGAGATTGTACAAGTTGTTTGCAACTTATTTTTGGGACATTTTTGCTCAAAATGGTGCCCGTTTCAAGGGAAAAGAAAAATTTGGGAAAATTGAAACGCTCCAAATTTGATGAAATTTATGGGAGTTCGTTTGGGAGACTTTGTGTTTGTACCAAACACAGTTACTTGTTCAATTACATATTTCCTATGTAAAACACGATAAGAAACGTCTGGAAACCTAAATGGTATGAACAGCGTCGCCGCCATTTTAGTGTACTTGAAATTGTAACGCCATGTATTTTATGACCATTAGACATGGTTACAATTGTTGTATTACAAATTGAACCCTTGGTGTTCGTTTCCCTGTTGAAGACGAGGTCTTGTGCATCGATCTTACATGGGTCGTCTTCAACTGTAAACCACCATTTACGGGAGATATTTAGAAAAGGAACGATATTTCTACATTAGAGATATGTAAATTTCCAATTTTGTGTAGGTTTACCGAGACGATTGTGCTATAATGTAATCAATGTCTTAAATGCAGATGTCTTTGGGACAACAATGTTGTACAAAAAACGCCAATATTTATTGTACAGATAGCAATGATTTATATAATTTTGCTATTTAAAAAAGATGTCATATTTTCACCAGTAATAATAAAGGATTTACAGTTGTTGGAGAATGTAATGCCACAATATTTCGTCAATGCCTTACCAATTTAGCAAATTTTTCATTGACATGAAAAACATTAATTCGCATCCACAATCTCAGTTTTTAGTGGAAAATTTTTACAATAAAAAGCTTAACTAATCAGCCGTCATAAATATCGATAAAAAAGGCTCTCGTGTCGACCAACGCAGTGGATTAAACTCATTGCGGAACAAGTTCCGAATTCGTTCAGTCCGTCTGTGTTGTTTTTGACTCGTGATTTTTTTTTAATTTTCTTTATTGGTATTCACGACGGTCGATTAGCTTTATCATGTTTACCACATAGCCATTTAAAGGAATGATATAGAATAATAAGGAAGGTAAATTTTTCATATAGGATATTTTCAATTTATATACGTTGATTTCTACCTTTTGATTTTTTGACATCGATTGATAAACAAATGCAGCTTGGAAGAAACAGTACTTGAACATCGAGTTGTTGACAACATATTTGATATCCACAAACATATACTATCTTTTTTATGATATCGGTGCGATATCTTGACGATCCTTTATATCGACAGGTACAGTTTAAACATAAGCGCTTTTTACGATGTCGTATCGATATCGTAAATATATCAACGATATCGTCGATATCGACAAAGAAAAACAGTACCTTTAGGATTTTCGATATCGTTACGATATCGTAAAGATGTTGTCGATATCGACGATATCGACAGGTTCGGCTTGACATAAGCTTTTACGATGTAGTTACGATATCGTAACGATGTTGACGATATCGTCGATATCGACACGTACAATTTGAACATAAGCGTTGTTACGATGTAGTTACGATATCGAAACGAGGTTGTCGATATCGACAAACCAAAAAACGGAGTATAAGTGTGGCTGACGATGTTGCGTCGATATCGAAAAGAGATTGACGATATCGTCGATATCGACAAACAAGTGGTGTTTCACTTGTCATGTTGACGATATCGTTCCGATATCGTAAGGATGTTGACGATATCGTCGATATCGACTGACCACTTCATATTGAGTATAAGCCTTGTTGACGATATCGCTACGATATCGTGTCGATCTTTACAATATCGTCGATATCGACAAACAAGTACTGATTCAATGTTAGTACAGTTCGTGTTACGATGTAGTAACGATATCGTAACGATGTTGACGATATCGTCGATATCGACAAGCAAATGAAACCAGTCATTATCGTTGTTGACGTTTTACAAGTACAATTACAGTTCCATTATATAATTAACGTTGCCATTAGCAACAGTTGAACGATGTCGACGATATCGTGACTACATCGTGTCTTGGACATACCTCCGTATTTCTTACACTCTGGTGTCAAATCTTGAAAGTCAACCCATGTATTGTCTTTGGCATCATACCCTAACCATTTGACACGGTATTTCCAAACATTACGGATTTTTTTCTTTCGTAGAATCTTTTCAATAGCAAACACTTTGTCATTTGAATTGTTTGTTTTTTCATTGTCATTGTTAACAATGGTTTCCTGACTTTGAACAATATCACTATTCGGAGTTTCGTTAGGTTCAAAATTGTCCAAGGGAATGTCATCGTCAGTAACATCTATTGCTTGTAATTCGTTGTCTGGCGGTTTCGGATTACGGGGTTCTCCGGTCCAAATATAACCATGCTTAATTCTATCGACGTGTATGCGTGTTTTCAATAATTTCCCGTCTCTTTTTCTTCTTAATTTGACGTGATATTTGAAAGTTTTTGAACAATATAAAACGGTCCTGTCCACGGACGTCTTAATTTTCTCGTAATTCCTGGTGTAGTAGCTGGAGTGTACATGTAAACGATGTCTCCTACATTAAAAGTAGAATGTTCTTTATCACGGTTAGCCTTCTTAATCATTTCTTGTTTGTGCTCCTGTAAGTTTGTTTCAGCTATCTCTCGTGCTATTTCTATACATTCTAAAGTTTGTGTAATGTACTCTCTAGCTGTAACATTAACGTCCATGTTAGGTAAATGAGTGTCCAAGAATGTCTTTGGATGTCGACCATGCACTAGAAAAAACGGAGTGTAATCTGTAGAATCAACAGATGGTGACGTGTTATAAGCAAATTGAATAAATGGTATATATCTGTCCCAATCTGCTGTATCTTCTATGTATTTCGACAAATCTCTTTAATAGTAGCCATCATTCGTTCACTCTGTCCATTACATTGAGGCCTATAATTAGTTGTTTGAGTTTTCTTTATTTCTAATAGTTTACACGTCTCTTTCACAATATTCGAAAGGTATTTAACACCTCTGTCTGAATGTAAAAACATTGGTGTCCCATGTCTACACACTATATTGTTAATAAATGCAGTTGCATTCGTTGAGGCTTTAATGTCACTCAAAGGTATAAGTTCTACGTATTTTGTCAAATAACAAATGAATACAATTACATATTGATTTTTCGATTTTCCAGCGTGTGCAATAGGACCAAGAATGTCTGTACTAACACGCTCAAACGGCTGTGAAGCAATTGGCATTGGTGAAATTGGAGATTTTGTTGATTTTTGAGGTCGTTTTCGCTGACTACACAACTCACAAGATTTAACCCAATCGGCCACATCTGACCCAANTTCTTTGTATTGTCCGTGCTATTCCAAAATGTCCTGATAAAAGTGAATCATGTGTTTCTTTTAAAACTAATGGTACTAATGTTCGTGGAACTGACAACTGTATCACAGACTCTGTACTCTTACAATGTCTCTTATATTTCTTACTAATGTGATAAAGAATTCCATCTCGCAAGAAATAAAAGGGTTGTAAAGTTAACACATTTCTCCTTAACTTTGCATTTTCTGGGAGATTTCCGTTTTCTAAAAAGTTAATAATGTCCTTAAAACGAGAGTCTTTCCTTTGTTCGGTTTTCAATTTGTCCATTGAGAAGATATTGTCACTTTCTTTAGTGATCTCATTTACAATGTCCTCTTCAACAGAATTTATGTTTCGTATAAATGGAGAATGATTCTCTACAACATTGGTGTTGTTCTCGTTGTTATTTTCAACGGCACCACACGGTAAAATATCTAATAGATAATCCATCTCTAGCTCATTTGTACTATCATATTGTCTTCTGCTTACGCCGTCGGCATTTCCGTGAGATATAACTGGTCGGTATTGTATGTCCATGTCGTATGATTGTAAAATGGCTACCCATCTTGCAAATTTACCTGTCGGTTCATTCAAAGTCAAAAGCCATTTCAACGCAGAATGATCAACATATGCAGTTACTTTTGTAAATCTTAAATAACAATCAAATTTCTTTACTGCATATACTAATGCTAAACACTCTTTTTCGGTTATACCATATTGTTGTTCATGATGATTTAAAGATCGACCAGCATAACAAATAACTCTTTCTACTCCCCCTTGGTTTTGACATAATACCGCTCCTAGAGCAAAAGAACTGGCATCTGTATACAACTTAAACGGTTTGTCGTATTCGGGATATGCTAACACAGGAGGTGAAATCAATGCCTCTTTTAAAAGTTGAAACGCATTGTCAAATTTATTTGTCCACATGAAATCAACATTTTTCTTGGTGAGTGCATATAGCGGAGAAGCAATCTTTGCATAATCTTTAATATACTTCCGGTAATATCCGGATAATCCTAGGAATTGTCGGAGATCTTTTAAACGTTTTGGTGAAGGATAGTCTTTTATTGCACTCAGTTTTGCCGGGTCAGGCAAAATGCCGTCTTTGTTTACAATATGTCCAAGGTATTTTATTTCACGTTTTGCAAATTCACACTTCTTTGGATGCAATTTTAAACCGGCGTTTCTCAAACGTTCAAATACCACTGATAAATGTTTGATATGATCTTGAAATGTTTTTGAGAAAACAATGATATCGTCAAGGTATATAAGACAAAACTTGAAAGTTATTCCATTTAGGACAGTTTCCATTAAACGTTGAAACATTTGAGGCGAGTTCCGTAAACCCATAGATAAACGACAAAACTGGAATAGTCCTAAGTGACATCGCCATGCTGTATACGGCCTAGATTTAGGGTGTAATCTCGACTGATAAAAACCACTCCTAAGGTCGAGAACACTAAAATAGGTTGGTTGCTTAGCCCCTACGCTTTCTAAAGCGTCATCTATTGTTGGTAATGGATTGGCAATGAGCGGAAGACATTTATTAATTTGACGGTAATCGACAACAAATCGATAGTCAGGTTTTGAAGAACTGTTAGTCTTTTTCGCAATTAACAAACACGGTGCTGCCCACGGGCTAGTACTAGGCTCAATTATACCCTCTTTGAGCATACCGTTAACCATTGTTTAGACTTCTTTTTGTTTCTCACCTATTTTATATGGCCTTTGTCTAATAGGTTTACATGTTTCAGGTATATTTATTTCATGTTCTAATACATCACAATGTCCCAACTTGCCCTCTTTGTTTACAAACACATCTGAATATTCGTGTAATAGCTCGATCAGCTGATTTCTGTCGCATTCCTCTAAGTCACGTGTTATCTCGGGAAAATCAACATCATTCCTTTTAACTCCGCCCACTGGCTTCTCGGAATCTACTTTCACCTCAAACACCTTATCGTTATCAGAAATGCAAACAAATTTTCCAACATTTGTATTTTTTTTAACTTTTATAGGCTGATCAGACAAGTTACATAAGCCATGCATAACTGTCCCATTTCTAACTTTATCTATTGATTTAGCGGCTAATAAGCCATGTGAAGCCAAAACAGGTGAATCAGAAGACAAACCAAGAACGTTTTCCGGTAAATCTGCACCTTTAATTTTAGCAACAATTACAACTTCAGACCTCGCTGGAACAGTTATATCTGACTTAGTAATTAATGTACGCCTGGGGTCAAATGAAATTTTCTTGTTCTTAAATCAATTACAGCACCCTGATGATTCAAAAAATCTAAACCTAATATTAATTGCGGGGTTAAACCTGTAACTAAATACAACTTTACGTTTGACCTTACATCACCTACTCTTAAATCAACATTGATATAACCTTTAATTGGCACTTGACTATCGTTAGCAGTAACAATAAATTTTCTATCAGACGGACAAACGTCTACATTTACCCCTGCATTCTCTAATTTTGATAATATTGATGGATTTGCTACATTAATGTCTGCTCCAGTGTCAATCATAGCATGCAAATGTAAATTACCAATATAAACATTAATAGAATTGTTCAATAAATTTGATTGACACAATGTTACGAAACTATTTACATCACTTACATATCAGGGCTGAAATTGTCACTTTCCACTTTTCGCCTAACAAAGCGCCCATCTTTGCCAGGCCCGGTCAGTTTTCCGGACAAGAACGCGCATAGTGTCCTGGCTTTCCACATTTAAAACAGTTTTTGTTCCTCGAGTTCTTCTTGCTGTATGTGAAATATCGGCAAGATTTTGCTTCATGTCCAAAGCGATCACAAAGTTGACACTTGATTTCATTTTTTGTAATATTCACTCTCGGAGTGTCTACTTTGACATTTTCTAATGTTGTTGTCAATTTTACAATCGCATCCTGTTGCTGAACTAATATTTGCTGTATTTCTGGTGACATCGAAATTCCTGTCGCTCCACAAGAAGTTATGCACCTTGCCTCCTGCGATAATCGCGCACTCCTGGTGGCATCTTGGAAAGTCTGCGGATCACGCACGAACACAGACATAGTTTCTTTTTCACTCTTCCCTAATCTGTTTGCCAAACTCTGAATACTCGATATGTAGTGTTCAAGATCATCACTTTCTTTCATTGTCATAGTCCAAAAAGTTTGCTCTAATAGCCAGGTTGGCTGTTTCGACTGGTAATGTTCAATAAACATATCGTATAACTGTTTTTTATTTGCGGGAAGTAACTTGTCAAACCACTCTAAATCCACGTCAGGAATTAGCAAACGTAACGAATGTCTGATAAGAGCCAAATCTTCATACTCAACTTTCAAATTTCGAAATCCATGTTTTCGGGGACTCCGTTAGTGAAGGAACGTACTTATCGGGTTTGAATGCTTGGTTTGAAACTTTCGTAATGTTTACTGTCCTGGCATCCCTTTGATTCAGATTGTCAACTAGTCCTGTTAAAGCTGTTGTAAGATCCTTAAGTTCATTTTCGTCAGTCATTTTGAATCTGGATCTCAAATTGTACGACATACAAGTATAAATCTAAAACGGGTTCTCCAACCACGTGTTGCGTGTACGTTCTTTGTCTCTTTAAGTCACATTTTGTTATATTTCTAAGCAACACAGGGAACTAGCATTGAATGAATATAATCCATATAATTTTCACATGTTTATTCTTTAACTACATAATATCAACTGCTATGTTACAAAGACAGATGCATGACAGATTCTCAGACAGTTTGAACTATACAAAGTTTATATAAACAACTCCCAGAACTAATTATCGTTTCAGAGACCAAAACCCATAAAGTCTGTGATTTATCTATGCAGGTGCTTGTACTTTACTGTGAACTATTATATGACCTCTTAACATAACACATTTAACCGTTACACAACATTTTCTCCCCGAGGTTGGTTTGGATAACCTTTAATTAAACATGCAAATGAATATTTTGGCCTAACCTCCTTGAAAGTAAATAAATATTCTGGCCCTGAAGTGGTTGAAAATAAATTTTGTGACCTGCAAAGTTTTGAATTATTATAGATTAATTAAGCAAACATGTATTTGATGCGTATCTTCAAAACATGCATTAATTGTGAAATTAAATAAAATTGTATACTATATATATATAGACAGCTATAGCAAATTCCAGTTAAAGTGTAATAACAATCCTTTGTATTGAGATCAAATAAAAGATAGCAAATACAGAGATGCCTATTTCAAATTAAAAGAGGTCTGAAAACTTAGCTCATATCCATTAATAATTGAGACTGAATTCCTCATTCGCAGGTCTGAGAGGTTATGCATTAAAAGTAATAAAGTATAAGACAAGTCAGACTGTCAAAAAGATGCATTTACCATTTTTGAAACGTTAAAGACAAACTTTAGTAAAACACAGTCTTACTATTTAAAACAATCACTGTTTCTGATTGAAAAAGGTATGGTAGCTAGGTTGATCGAATTCCCCAAAAATACTGGTCTTTGAGGATTTCAGGAAATTTATCAGAACAAGAGCAGACGATTTTTGCAGTCTTTCTATTGAAAACAATGATTCGTTATGAAAGGAATTGAAAAAGATACGGTTGCTTGGTAGAACTCCAAAATATAACAGGTCTTCGAGAGTGTCAGGAAATTTACCAAAATTAGAATCAAAGTTTTTTTTGACTTGGAGCCTTGGAGATTTCTTCCATTATTGGATATCGCAAAAATTCGTTTTCGCCCATAATTTGACCCTAGGACATCTGACAGAAACTCCGAACCCTAGCGCGCTAGTGCAGATCATACTCTAGTATGGTGCCAAGTTTCAAATTTGTATATCTCTTATAGTTCCAGAGCTATCGGGGAGCAACACACATACACGTACGTACGTAACGTACATACGGACGGACTGCATTACATAATCCTCCCCTTTTCCCTTACCGGGGGATAACAATCTGGTTTAAAGTGATCGACACTAAAGGCGGAATACGCCATTATTTATTTCGTTACCGAGTCATTTGTTAACATTGTCAAGCCCATTGTTATCCAAACTTTTACAGCAAGGTTACAGATTTCATAAATTATTTAATACTTTTAAGTTTTACGGTAGACATGAACATTTGATATCTAAATATGGCATGACTCACAAACAGCTTATTAGTGTACAAAGGGCAATTCTTATCCTCGTTTTCATGGAAATTTTGTTATAAAAGCAAAGAAACTGATAAAAATCCAAAAAATTATTTACGTTATAGTGGATATCGACGGGATATTCTACATGAATCTGTTATATTGGCTTGGAATCCCATGACCTGAAGATTGTATCTTACTGATACTGCTAATGTCTACCATGTCTACTGAAATACATGACGACTCTATTTACCAAACTCTTCAGAAAGTTTTGAGTGTGATTTTTCTCTCCGTAGTACGACAGAGTTTTACCTGCAGACTTGGGTCAGCCGACACTTTAGCGGCAAGCACTCTATGAACCATCTTTTTAAATAATGGTAACGTTTTGTCCTATTCTTTTCTTTTTTCAAGATAGTGATCCTAGAGTTACTAGTCTACCTGCATTGGGTTTTTGTTCGTATGTTTTTTATACTATAGGGAAACGAGATAAAAGGGGGGGTCTGGGTACTCAGAAATCGGTTTAACTTTATGCTAGTGCCGGTACCTAGTCCGGCTATCCCGAGTTCCTATCATTATTTACGTTTCTCTTTTGTCTTTCCTTTGTGTTTTCCAGATTAGTTCGCTTGCGGATTGTGGCATGTGATTGTAATTTTCGGCCATTGTAGGTGTTTTCTGTTATCAATTGTTATCAATTGTTTGTAATTTTACAATATAAATTATTAGTTTTGTTATTGTTGAACAAAAAATTCCAAGAAGAGATAGCAATTGGAGGAGAAAAGTTCATAGGACATGCTGTCTGGCAGCAATTTTTATCTGCTTCGCACGCAAGATGTACTTTTCCCGTATTCAATATGCGGACGACCATTTGATTTTCCGGGACGGCAGGTCTTGGACGATTTTGCCTAGAAAAATTAATTATTTTAATGAAAATCTCGAACAAATTATTTATTTTCACCAAAATTAACATCAAATTATTTATTTGCATTGGCAACAAAAATTATTCTCCTTATCAAAATTAAATTATTTATCTTCATGTCAAGTAAGATTAGAATATCTATTTGCACTGTCACCAGATTAAATTATTTATCAACGAAAACGCCCAAGCCCCCTGAAAATCAAAAGGTCGCCCCCTAACTATGGTAGGGATGTCTTAAGTTCCCTTGGAGTTTTCCTTGGTATTTTTTTTAACCCAGGTGATTGTCAGAGAATTTTTTTTTTTTTTTTTGCAAATTTCGGGGCAAAACTTTTTTTCTAAGAAATCCCAGGCCTCCTGAAAATCAAATGGTCTAAGCCAGTCGGACAACCTCTTGTTGAATGATGATGGAAAACATACTCTGTCATGGATGTTTTATGTCAATTTTATTAATATAATGTCACTGTTTTCATCATCCAACGGCCATATTATTCTTCATCGTCGTTAAATGAGAATAAATCACAAGATATTGAAAATTAACTACATATTAATTCTTGATTTCGGCATCCATTCTCCACTTTGTTTACAAACAGCATGGGGATAAGTGTACAGCTTGTGACGTCACTGATTGTTTATGGTAATTTGCGGAAGTTGTCGGAAATCTGATGCTACGAAGTTCGCCAACAGGTGCAAATGATTAAATTAACGAGTGATTATATCATAACCAGGTCGTTAACTTAAAAATACTGAGATGGAAAGTATTATTAAATGTATGTATTTCAATATATAAAAAATTAAAAATAGGTTCATGTGGCACTTTAAAAGAATGTTGTGTACGTCTTATCTCTAAAGCGATATAAATACCATGACCAATAACAATCAAACACCAACAGAGAACAACTGCAAATTTCTGATATAATTTTAACTAAATACAATATATTGAACACTTATTACGAGTGTCAGCCCAATTAACACATGAAAAGGTTGATGAATGTGCCTTAGGAGTTGCCCTTACAGGTTGCAATAACTGCATTGAACAAACCACAAAATAAACTATCTAACACTGTAGATATAAATATTACAAATGCAACTTAATTAATAAAAAAAATGATTAAACCATAAACAAAAATAAATACAAACCATTCTTCAATTACAAATGACCTTGAATGACTGATACCTAACCACTGATAAAACAAATAGTACAGCTCTCCAGATGTGAATTACAAAGTCATAAACAACTGTAAATTTTAACCACATATTTTATCGGTATGTAGATCTAGATATGATCTAACCTAATCAGCATCATAAATATAAGAAACTAATTACCATTTTAATACATAAAAGTTATATACAATTTAGGACATACAAATGGTGTTGTCAAATCTATACTTCTAAAATAAGATGTTTTTGAAAGGTTGGTGCACGGGCCTTGCGCTTCACCTTCTTAGGCGTTATTTAGTGCATACTCGGAGTAATAACTTTTGTTCCAGTTGACCCATTTTCATGACATCTTTGCTTAAAAGCAAAATCTGGAATTGAAATTGGGGTGTGTACCTCTACTAGTTTTGAAACTAGAGGTCCAAATGGGCTGAAAACGGTAGTTTCATACTTCGGGGTATAGAGCGTTTATTTTTTGTCTGATTTTGATGCATTTTTTTCTTTAGATTCCTTATTAAAATATCTTTCAGTAGTATGCCAATGGATTTGATGTAGCTCTTACTGTTTCCGAGATATAAGGGGTCGAAAGGGGCCAACGCCCAAAATGGTAACTTTTTTATTTGAAGTTCGAAATTGACAATTCTTTTTTATAACATATCTGTTTTGATGAGTATAAAAAGGATATGTAAAAAAATTCTAGCCATTAACAGCCATAATGGAATAAAAAGGGGTCAAAGGGCCAAAACGTAACTTTTATAGAATATGTAGATTTTTAGTTTTTATCCGATTTTGATGGGATTTTTTTCATTGGATAACTCTTTGAAAGAGCTTTAAGTATATTTTATCACGTCCAAAAAATTTACTATGTCCAGCAAATTACTGTATCAAATACTTTAGTGTGTCAAGCTCCGTAATGCGTTCACGTTCACTTGATATT
>MJUU01014491.1:0-15717 GCA_002080025.1 Modiolus philippinarum | reverse complement strand
GTGTAATTACTAAAATTTTTAGGAATTTCATGTAATTACTAGGTGATTTAGGAATTACATGAAATTCCTTAAAAGTCTAGTAATTTCATGAAATTACTGAAAAAAATCTTGAATTTTACACACATTTACTGAATTTTACTTTTGAAGAATAAACAATTATAGATCATGAAAATTTATGTATTTGAATAGCAAACGAACTATATTTTAGTAATGTAAGAAGACTTTGAGGCTTAATGATAATTATATAGCATTGTGTTCTTTATGACGATTATTTTTACTGTTATGACACACAATAGACCAGATTGTTTTCTAGCTTCGTGCATTCAGATGTACAACAACATTTCAAAATAGTTGTCAATCTAAAAAATTGATTGTTCTGTTGTTGTCTGACGAACAGTTATTATCCTTGAAGAATCCGAAATGTCGACGGTTTCGGAAAGCAGCAGTCGTATTTTTTCAATAACACGACAAGAATTGGTTCTAGGGGTGTGAGCCATACAACAAGCCACATCTTATGGCAAGTTTGTCATGTTAAGTTGGACTAAGGATGATCTTTTTATAGTAGTACTTATTGTATTTTCTCAAACTTCGAGTTTTAAAGGTTCATGAATAAGGTATGTTTCGACATNTTTTTTTTTTTTTTTTTTTTTTTTTTTTTTTTTTGCATTGAAACCTTTGTTGTCCTACAGTGTATCTTGTTTTTGCAATGACTATGTGCGTAAACTTTAGCAATGGAACTGAGGAACTTGATGTTTTCAGCCATTTTGACAAATTATTTATTATAGGATGCTTCGAATGATGATATGGCTGACAAACCTTAAATTATCTATTACGTCAATCTGACATGATTTTTGTATTGTATGTTAAATATCACATCAAACTTGTATTTGATCTGCAAATCAGTTTAGGAAAGAATAGCTTTTTTTTATAATTATGCCGCTAAAATGGAATTCCGGTTCCTGAATTTGTTCCAACCACTGAATTTGAAAATGAGCTAAAACTTCACAGAGTTCGCGATATGACTGTTGTGTTCCAAGATTGACACTGCTGATAACGCACATTATGTGTTTGAGGTCCCCCTGAAACAGGGATTAGGACATCTAGAAATAGATGTTTCAGTGCCTGGTTGCTTTTCTCGGCCATCCTATCATCCTGTGTTTCATGATTTCTTTATAAAGTTCATCTGTAAATATCCATTCCTTGCTTTCTTGAGCCATTTCTACATGTACAGAGTGAGATTTAACTCAATATTGTGTTGAAGGATTATAAATGCGTTCTCAAGATACTACATATTTAGTATAGATCAGACCCAAGAAACTATATTCAATTCATAAAGTTCTTTAAAGGCATGGAATATAACAGAGAATCAATCCTCATAAAACATTTCAGTCTCTATAATACATATCAAAACATTGTATTTAAGTATAACAATGCCTAAACATGCTTACAATATGGTATAAGTAAATTAAAGGAAGAGTTTGAAATTTTTTTGATTTCAGTAAATGTGTGTAAAATTCTCGAAAAATTTCAGTAATTTCATGTAATTACTGACAATATTCAGTAATTTCATGTCATTACTAGACCCTTTAGGAATTACATGTAATTCCTAAATTTTCAGTAATTTCATGAAATTACTAATTACACACATTTACTGATCTCCGTCAGATTTTAGCGATTTTTTGTAGGGTTGGGTTATAAAATCATTTTTCAATAAACGTTCATATTATTTCTTTTTAAGTTCTTCAAGATATACTTGTCCAACTATTTAGAACAAAAATGGTTAGCTTGAAGGTTTAGTTGATGGAAAATGGGAAAAATCTAGAATTTTGCAGATTTTACGAAGTCTTGTATTTGACAAAAAAGCAACATTTTCTTAAAAAGCTTTCTTTTACATCATGGACCTATGCTTTTCATTAGTGAAATTTCTTCAGATTAATGAGATCTAACAATCTGGAATCTTTGACAGAAAACTTGATACTAAAAATCGACCTTTTTACCAAAAAATGGCACCGAAATAGGCCAAAATTAATGAAATTTGCACAAAACCACCAATCAATAGGGGTTTTCAAATGATGATCGCACAAAGCTACGCAAACGGAAATATGATTTGAGTGTATTGAATAAATTTTAAAACAAGGCTATAATAATATTCCTATTCATGTTTTGTCAAATTCGTTTGTTTTAAAACGTTGCTTTGTTAAGCCTGCGAAAAATTGAGTTCAGTTTCCCGCCAAATTATCAAAAACGAGATCATCAACGTGTTTTTGCTTAAATTTATTTCCTACAAAACATCACTATTAACTGACATCCTGTTATTTTTTAATCAAACACCTCCTGAAATCTTTATTTCAAATATACGTATACATGTACACAGATCAAAGAGGAAATATTCGAATTGGACCATTTTAGCTACATTCGCAGTCAAAAATTCTGCAAAAATTATCAGTGTGAACAAAAATATTTGTTACAGAAAGAATGCAAAAAACAAAGAGGATATCTAGTTGAAATTGCAGACCAAGATGAGAATGGTTTTATAGGTAGATTAACCTTCGGTGGTGGTGAGTAGTAGATTTTTTTCAATTACTCTATTGTCTCAATATGAGTAATTAGACGTTATGAATAGAAGCGATTGTGTCAAAATGAATATATATTTTAGGAATGGATATGGAGTAAATGAACATCAGACCATAACATATATTTTAATTCAGTCTGTATGGCTACTTCGGAAATAAATTCCTCATCAGCAGCACTAGAACCCAAACAAAGGAAATCCATAATTTCAAAAAAATGTTTAAAATGCATAAAACCAAACGTAATCCGAATAATCAGTAATATTAAATATAGCTAAGGACAAAATTACGATGGAGGGAGTTATTTCTTAGGTCTTAGGATTTACATAAATTTAGATTTTAGTAATTGAACAAAGTGTACACATGAGATATTATCTCATGTACAAGTGCACAATATCTAAGAAAAATAAAGAGCATACATCTCTACCACGGGGAATTGTTTACCAACTCCACACTGCAATAAAAAAGAAACTCCTGTATTAAATATTTTACGAATGATATGGAGTAAATGAACAGGAGACCATAACACATATAACCATAACTCAAACTGCAATAATTTTAATGAGCTGTATGGCCATTTCGGAAATTAATTAATGGCTGTTTGTTGTGGTTATATTCATGAGTATATATGCTCCATTGATCTCTTTCTCTATTATCATGCATGTTTTCAGCTGGATTTGTTTAATCAGTGCCTTTATGTTACCAATACCAATAAGATGTTTATTTTTGGGACACTATCTGCGGACGATCCCAGTCCAATTCATTTTTCCGGAGTTTTATTAGTGCTTAGTTGTATTATATTTTTTTTCCTTTAAGGTGAAATGAACCTTTCGTGTAGTTACTTTACAATTGTCTTTACTGGTTTTATTAGATGATGTTTTGTTGTCTTTTTAACAGGTACGTGGTTCTTTATGGGAATTATACACAAGGAGTCTTCTAGAGGTTGGGTAAAAGTCAGAAAGAAGGAAGAAATCAATTATTCAAACTGGTTAGATGCTGAATCAAATAAAGAAATTAAGCAAAACTGCACAAAACTGGGATATCTTGGATACTGGGAGTCATTCTCTTGTGATCAAGAGCAGTATTACATATGTGAAAGGTAAAGAGGACCATGAAGAAAGATTTTCATTACTCAACGTGACTATTAAGGAATATTTCGTCTTTTAAGTTGTCAAATTTTCAAACTTCAGAAGAAAAATGTACAGTAGCTACGGTATTTTGTTATTTATATAAAGATGAAAACGAATACCACTTACTTATACAACCTAAATAAACAACTACACAAGACCAAAACCGTAATACAAACAAAACACAAGTTGCGTAACCAACAAAAGCAAGAATATTTCCAAGGAAGCATGTCTTGTGATTTTCAGTAGACATGCACTGTGATACTTCATTTGATAACTTGATTTATAATTTTCTACTTCGTTTTATGATATGTTTGCAGTGAAAAGTACATTGAACGTAGCGTCTTTGGTAGCTCAAGTTTGAACACTAAGTCCTTCAATTACAAGGGTCACAACTACAGAACTGTCGGCAAAAAGGCAGTCTTTGACAAAGCTAAAGTAAGTAAACATGTGCATCTTAAAATAAAACAAAATAGATGGTGATAAAATGTATGTAAACTCTTTAATAAATTCAAACAGTTTTTGCTATTAAATACTCGGGTAATGAGCTAAAGCAGAGGTGATTTGATCAAATGCTCACAAAACTTAAAACAAGACACAATAAATAGAGAATGAGTCCAGTTTTATTATTATTATTTTTGTGAAAAATAGCCAGTATAAGGGAACACTTAAATCCCTTACTTAGGACGGTATTGAAAACAATCGATAAGAGTGTCTTGGGATGGAATAGCATACACACATTGTAGTATTGTTAGCTCTCCTGTATATAGCCGGGTTGAGTTTTTGCCATCACTTTGTGTCAGTCTTAGGTAGGTAGTCCATCGTCAACTCTTTATTCAAAGATCTTCTTCCTGAAACTGATGACGCAGTTAGAATCCAAACTTTGCCTCAATAGTCCACTGAAGAATATTGTTTTTCTTGTTTGCACCTTATCCAGTATGGCCTCCAGCAAGGTACATAGTCCAACATTGACCCCCATGGGAAAACATATTTTAAGATCTCCCATGAAACCACTGATCCAATTCAAACAAATTGGGCAAAATAGTCCTTGCCCGATCCCCTAAACTGTTTTCTTTTTTCATGTTTGTATCCTACTCATGGTGGCCGTCAGCAAGAAGAATAATTTAACGTTGGACCCAATGGGAACACTTCCAATGTTCCATTGGGTCAAATGTTTAACTATTCTAGATAAGGTGCAGACTTTAAAACAACTTTTTTGGTAAGGATCATCCTATGACAATTGTGGCCTGGCCTGGGTGGGATGCGAATTGGCACAGTAGGTTCAACGGAGAACTTTGAAATTGTTAACATAGCGATCAATGTTCAACTATATTCCCCTATGCCGACTATCTTCATAATGTGTTTAACTGAAAAAACAAAATTTTGGAGGTAACCATCCTAGGACTATTGTGGCCAAGTATAGTTCCAATTGACTCAGATATTTTTGTGAAGATCTCAGTTGAAACTACTGCAGCTTGTTTGTATCTTTATAATGTTATGGCATTTGATTCATCTTGACAACATTGTATCTGTATGACTGTGTGTAAGAAACATTCAGATGTAGTAACAATGCTTTAAATGCTAGTACCTGAATATTTCGACATATTGAGTTTCAACCCTGAACATGTTACCATGTTAAGTTCATTCGACATGCTTTAAAAACAATAAATTCTCAAGTTGCATAATAAACGGTCTATTTCGTTATGCTGTACATGTATTTCGGGGAGTAACCTGTCATCAGCGGCATTTTAATCAAACAATGTAAAAAGCCATAATCAAAAAGTATTCAAAAAAGAAGTACTCATTAAAGATATCGAAATTTTACAAACAATACCTTTCCAGTAAATAGACTGAGACACTTAAACATTTGAAAAGGTAAATAGGTAGAAAGAAAAAGAAAGGTAATAGCAATGTATGCATCATATTACCCTCTGGTGTATTCAAAACGGTTTGGAAGCGTCCATCTGCCATATATGTAGAAGATTCCATGTATGGACATTGCTTGATATCAAATGTCATTGTTTTAACGCTTCACATAAGTGGTCCTTAACTCCTTAAAAGTTATTTCCGTTGTCTTTGTCCTGTCTCAAATTCTATTTTTATCATAGTCTCCCTTCAATGGTTTTGTTTTCTCCATCTTCCTTTTATTTCAGTTTAGAAAATTTTTTTTTCCTTTGCTGCTATTGTTGTTGATATTCTTATATTTCTCTTTTGAAGGAAGGGGATTTTCTTTTTTACGACGTTTGTATGCCAAACTTTTAATTTTTTTAGTGGTTAACAATGACAGAATATGGAGTAAATACATATGACACAAAGTCTCCACAAATCCGCCCGCCACACTGCCAGTAAAAAGTCCGGTTTTATCAAAGTCGGTGTTTGTCAGTCCGGTAATAAACTTTGGATTTACCCAACGATATCTTTTCTCTTCTGTGAAATAGAAACATTGTTATGGTCTGTCAAAAACATTGGGAGGACCGTAAAATCATAATTATTATGAATCATAGTTTAAGTAGAACTTACTATGACCTTTTGTTTTTTCCACAGTCTATACCATATTTCTCAAAAGCACTGATATGAGTGGAATTGTTTGTTAATTGTTGCTACATTCATGTTCGTTTTTAATCACCGATGTTGGATCGTCAACAAGAATAAAATTATCTGGAAAAGTTTTCTCAGAACCGTTGCCATTCGTTGTCCGACAAAAAATCTCATTGAAGACAATTAAAACATAAAAACAAAAACATGACACTCATCGTGTCAATTGCAAGAAAATCTGGCATAACAAAACGTTAGATCTGGGCACTGTAAACTGAATAGTCAGAATAGTATTGGAAATATCAGAAGAAATAAAATGCCAAAATTTGAAAGTATTACAGCGTATCCAAAACAAATAACTAAATACTGAAGTTAATGCGAATTTACTTTCGGCATATGCACATTTCGACAACTTATGTCTCTTCAGTGCAGATAAAATCTAAATGTTTGGAAGACCATAAACTCAAAGATGTTTAAAAACTGACAGAGAACAAATTACCTGTATGATCTAAATAGAAAGCCAAAATCAGCTAGGAAAGAGCTTTGCATGAGGGAGATACTCCTTAGTTTTCAACAAATTTTCAAAAATTTATATTTGTGAGGTTCTAAAAATAATCGGCTTTCCATATGAGATATTCTATCCAATACAAGTACACCATAACTGAAATATTAAAGACCATATGTCGCCTACATGGGAAATCATTTACGGAATCCACATTAGTAGGTTCATTAAGACAGAAAAAGAACATCAGTTAAAACAAATGCGTTCCCATAGGTTACAAAGGGTCTGCACTTATACTCAAGCAAACTTAACTACACCATTTTAATAGTATTTTAAGTCAATAAAATCAGAATTTGATGTCCTTTACATAATAATCAATGATAAGGATATGGAGTAAATAAAATGAGACAAAGTATCTACAAATTTATGGTAAAACCAAGCAAAGGAACAACTTTTTTGTATTCTTCATCTTGAAGTCACCACGAGGCTTTCAAAGTTCAATCACTTATGATATCACTTATGAAGTATGCTTTTCCATAGACATCCATCTTAGTGACTCCAAAGAAATTATGGATTAAGAAAGTATGCTTACGAATTTTTTAATCTTATATTGGTATGTGTTTCTTTTTGAGAGGAATTTGTCTTATAAAAAAAGTAAATCTTTTAAATAGTGTGCACTTATTCCAGTGACGTAAAATGATCAATCAAGCAAAAGACTCAACACAAGACGACACCTACTTCGAGGTTACCGATTTCTATCTCCGATTTGCTAGTTTTATGTAGTTATTTGGAAATATTCACAGGGGATACGTGATACAGGAAATATGAACCATGCGAAGCTCCTATAACAAATATAATCTGCTTAACTAAAGTCTTTCATTTTAAAGAGCTTTAAAATTGTGTTTTTTGCTTTTATCCACTGTCAAGTAAACCGATAAGATTGCGAAATCATGCCCGGACATTTCATTTTAGCAGAATGTAAAGCTTCATCATAATTTCCAAATAGCACGTTGTTATTTGATATCGTCCTTCGGCATCATATCGAGTCTGCACACAAAGACAATCTTGACGTTGCAATGGGAATACATTCTGATTTACATAATATTTTTTGTTTGTTCTCTATCAACCTTTGATATTTTGGTTTTCCCCATGTTTTAGATAGATCTGCACTGGTGAGACATAATATTTCTTTATAGCTTAATTATCGGTATTTCAGTTGAGTTGCTACCGGATGCTACCGCAATTGAAAGAGAGGTTTAACGTTCCATAAAACCGGTTGAATTACTTTTGCCAGTGCAAATGCAAGTGACAAATCAGAACCATTGCTGTGTACGATTTTAATCCCACGGTTTTACACCCTTTGGCACTTTTTGTTTTGGCTTCTGACAAATCTTTTCGCTAATTTTTCCTTATTCTTAATATAATCATTTTAGATCTGCACTGATGAGACATAATTTGTCGAAATGCGCATACGACGTCGGTATTTTGTTATTTAAAAGTCGACGTTTGTCATTTCAGTTGCTTAATGATCCTTGTCCGATTGCATTTTTTTTTTTCGGGCTAATGTGCTAAATTCGTTATAACTATTTGCACTTTACTTAATCATTTTGTGTTATATGCGCTCTGAAAATAACATGAGAATAGCGAATTACTTATATTGTATAACTATCTTGTAGGCCATGTGTGAGAATGCTGGTGCATATCTGGTCGAGATTGATGATGAGGAAGAAAATGCATTTGTACATGACAAAATGCACAGACATGGTGAGTAGTTATCATAATACTTAACTCGGTATCATACTGATATAGTTTAGTTTGAATTGCTTACTCTTGGCTTTCTTATGCCTATATATATATTAAGTTATAATTGAGCAGCTAGAAATGATGCGGGGCTCTTGTTATCGCCTATCCACTTGGTGACAGCTTAATACATAAAATCAAAAAATGCACAAACATGTTCCGATAAGACGTTTATCATTACTCTGCTGAATGATTTGTCCAATTGAATGTGTAAACAGAAGTTTGAATGTCCGTTTTTTTGTAGGGAGGAACCTGCTGAAAGGTGGTACTATTAAAAAAATTTCTTATTAAAAAATGAATAAACTCCAAAGTTGCATAAAAGCAATGAATTTTGTTATGCTGTACACGTATTTCAAAGAATAACCTTTCACCAGTAGCATTAGAATAAAAAATACATGTACATAAAGACTCTGTCACACTATAACTTTCTAGCCAACGTGTGCCGGCGTTCGAGAATTTTTGTAAGAACGTTGGCACACGCCGAAGAAATTGAAGAAATTCTCTCGTTGGACGCATTCATAACGTCAGGCTAACGACCTTCCACTAACGGAAAACTTATTCATAACTTGCCTGCAAAGATCACAAAACGTGTAAATATGGAATATAGGACATTTTGTTTTTGAGACGGACTTAATCACGGCCAGTATCAAGTGAGCCCACTAGGGCGAGCTTGATGCGTTACGCCGTGATAAAGTCCGTATCAAAAACAAAATGTCCTATATTTCTTTTTTCGGTAATTCACAAAATGATAAACAGAACTCTAAAATAAAGTGAAATTCTTACTTAAGCACAGTTAATCTATTGTTTCTTGGAATCATTTAAATGCATTCTTCATTCTTTTTATGTGTTGTTCTCTTTTGGATTTTTGTGGGTGTTTAATATTTTATGTGCTGTTCTCTTGTGGATTTTTGCCGGTGTTTCATAATTCATGTGTTGTTCTCTTGTGGATTTTCACCGTTTTTTATATTTTATATGTTGTTCTCTTGTGGATTTTGGCCGGTGTTTCATATTTCATGTGATGTTCTCTTGTAAATTTTTGCCTGTGTTCCAAATTTTCAGTCATTGTAAATATTACCTGTTGTCTTTTTATCCATTTACTTTTCAGATCTTAAGAAAAATGATAAAAACGCAAAAGGTACAAATATTACTTTGTTTGATTTCATTTATATTCCTAAGTACTGGCAATGGATTCATTTTTCGATATTTTTTGGTAACGAGTAGTTCTTTTTTGACAATTTTTTTAGTATGGCTTTCCATATTATTTTTATTTTAATGCTGCTGATGAGATGTTACTCATTGAAACACGTGTACAGTATAACTAAATTTACTGTTTATTATGCAACTTAAGTATATTCGTATTTTGAACATTTTTTTGGAGCTAAGAAACGTGTATTTAATTTCAGTTGACTATGAATGGCGGTTTATCGGGGGTAGTGACCACGAAAATGAAGGTAATTGGGTATGGGGTCGTGGATCATCTGCGACCTTTACCAATTGGTGGCCAGGAGAACCTAATGATAAATACGGGGAGGATTGCATGGAAATGAGATATTGGGGAAAATGGAACGACGTGGACTGTGAAAAGGAAGATCATTACATTTGCGAAAGGTATCATCTAATTTTTATCAATATTAAGGTGGAACAATGATACAAAGATGTTTAAGATCCAACGAGGAAATCAAGTGGGCTATCAAAATCAAATTATAATTTCTAATGAGGAAATTATAATTGCATCACTGGAAATATAAAACCTTGCCATTAGCGGATAGAAGGATAGCTGTTCAATATTGTTCATACCACTGTATTAAGGCCTCATTTACTTGTTCATGAAAGAGCTAGTTCAGAGAACATTCTAGCCAAATCTTTTCATTTGAGTTTACTTTACATAGATGATGTTTTATCTGTAAACGATCCTCGATTTACGGACTTCTTCATCTCAACTACTCAAATGAAGTGGACATTAAAGACACCAACATCAGCAACCTCCCTGGTCTTTTATCATTATATTGACAACTCTGGACCTTTGAAATCAAAACTTTATTACAAAAATGATGATTTGACTTTCCAATTGTGAACTTTTGCTCTTTGTTCAGGGGCCGACTCCGACCTGCTGTTGGGTGTGGGGTTTTCTCACCGTTCATTGAAGATCTTATGGTGGCTTTGAGTTGTTATTACTCCCCTTTGGGTCGTTGTCTCTTTGACACATTCCCCGTTTCCCTTCCTTTTTCTATTCCCATTTTTGAGTAGTAATATACCCACATTTCCAGCATATGGATTCCACATTTCAAAGCTCATTCACTACTGCTGTGCAAGTAATGTGTATTTCGAGAAAATTCCTATCTCAAAAGCTACTTGGCCACAGTTATATTCAATCACTGCTAATATTGTTACACAAAGTTTTATGGTTGTCATGACGATTTGACGATTATATCAAAAATGAAGATATACATATTTCAATAGATCCCGAGTTATTACTGGATTTACATAAACCGACTCCACATATTACACTAGACTTTTTACTTACAGGGTGACGGGTTTCACTAGTGAAGCAGGTCATCAGCAAGAGCACCTGATGACATTCCTGTTTTTTTTTATAGATTAACGCTGTTCATGCTTTAATTTTTTGTTACGTTGTATTATGTTCTTTTTGTTTCATCTTCGTCATTTACGTTATCTGTGTCTGTATGTGATCCTTATGTTGCCATTTATTCTGGATGTACGATTGTTGATAGTTGCTTCAGTATTGATTTGGAAAATATAGTTTCTACAACGAGAACTAAGTTGATAATGAAATTTCTCACATCGAGTTAAAAAAATTTTGCAAATGTTTGAAAACGAGGCTTTATTTAACAAGATGTGAGAAATTTCATAATTAACGTGTTTTAGTTGTTGAAATTGTTTCTCTAATGACAAAATGTAAAACAACGAGGTTTATGTTCTTAATAGATTTGGCGGGAAATTACATGGGAGTTGTTCTCTAACTAGAGACGAGAAATATTTTTATCACATCGATCAGGCATTGGTTAAATTTGCTAGAAATTAGAGAATTTATCCTTACCAATGATGGACCAAGAGTAAATGATATTAACAGATGCCTTTGCCACCCAGAGTGTATAGGCAGAGTCAATTAAGTATTTTGAAAGATGGCACAGTATATATTATAATGTAGATTATACACTGTATGTGCTATACATGCAGAAAGATTTTAAAACTAAGAAGTGTATAAAAAATGTAAAAAAATAAATCAAGCACTTCATTTCGACCTCTCTTTAATTTGTTTTTAAAAACACACTTAATTTAATCCTCCCTGAAAAAAATAATAATGAAATAAAATACATTTTCGGAATTTCAATTCTACATTTTTTAAATATTCAGTCTAAGAGGTACACTATGGTCCAATATGATTATCATTATAAAATTACTTATCATTTATTCAACAAAGTTTTGAAATGAGGCACATACAATTGTTATTTTCCAGGTCTGTCTATGTTGTATAGAAAGCCTAGACATCCACTACTGAAACCTAGACACAGGAGGTAACAACAGAGTATTACTACATCATCAATTTACTACATATAGAATGTTTCATACAAAATACAGAAAATGTGTTAACAATTCGAAACTTTCGTGTCTGGAGACGGACACAGTTCCCGGAAGGAGGGACACCTGCTACAAAACTGCATTTATGTTGGATACACGCATGCATTTATTATACGATTAGTTCATTTTCAATAAGCTGCTTACAGTAAATGCTTCACAACAGATGAAAATATATTTGAAAGTAGATGAATAAATTGTACTTTGTCTATTTGTATGCATTAAAAAGTGACATTTGGTGGAAAAGTATTTAACCCCTTTTGAATGGATAAAACCCAAAAATATCGTACGCTAAAACAACTGTAGCTCATAGTAACTAAATAATCCTTTACCATTCTAATAAACTTTAAATTCAACATGCTCATATTTTATCACCTTGTATTAACATTTTTTCTCCTTTTTGTAGTCACAAGGGAAACATATGATATATATATATTTAGAGTCTATCCTTTCAAGTAATTGATTATCATAGTACTACTGTCGAAAGGGTTAGACTTTCAAAGTTCGAGCTTTAGCGAGAACTTTTATGTTTAACACTTGAAACAGTAGAACTATGATAATCAACGACT
This sequence comes from Modiolus philippinarum, assembly GCA_002080025.1. NCBI lineage: Eukaryota > Metazoa > Mollusca > Bivalvia > Mytilida > Modiolidae > Modiolus > Modiolus philippinarum. The sequence continues at coordinate 3,017 of MJUU01014491.1, read as the reverse complement.
TGCAAATGATAGGTTTTATTTCTCTAATTCTAAAATTAATGACATTTTCATGTGTTATAGTTTCTATCCCGTCGCGGGCCTTTTCCATCAATACTGTGACGTCACCAGATATGAAATTTACATTGCATTGAAAGTAACAAAAGCAAATCAATCATAGGTGATTCAAGATAAATAAACAACGTATGCTTTGAGTAAATAAATACTTTTAACATTGATTTATACTCGAAATAGATTTATTTAAGGTATATTTTGTATATTTTGAAGAAAAGTTCGTGACCTATTCAATATCCAATGAAATCGCGAGATCAATTAACCCACATGTTGGAGAACACTTTGATCTCCCATGCTTTGAAATTAACGACAACATCAAAAGAATTAGAGAAATTTATTTATCAAATGTTGATAAATTATAGGCAATTTCTTGTTCTGAAAGTCCTTCATGATCAAGGTCACCAAGTCAAAATATATAATCAACAATAAAACAAATCAAAATGTGATATATACATCTGTTCACATATCAAATGAAATTATAAAGTTTGTATCAATAGCCAACACTAAGAATTGAACATTTTGAACTCCATGACCTTAATCTTTAATTTGACCTTTATGAATTTTTCATACCTATGTTCAATGTCAGGAACATCTATGTATATTCTAAACAATGTAGCTAATCGAAAACAGATGTTATGACAAGATTAAAGGTTTTGGGAAAGTTTTATCACTTTCAGACTTTGACCATGACATTTTGACTAATGTTCATAAATAATACATGTTAAGTAGTTATCTATTAAAATATCAATATTTTACGAAAGGATATGGAGTAAATGAACATGAGACCATAACATTAACATATGATTACTCGAACTGCAATAATTTTAATTAGCTGTATGGTAAGTTTCTATTAGTTTTAGTTTAATAGTTATAGCCAATAATAAATGTTAAATACTTCTGTAACAAAGACCTTGGAAATGTACTTTTTGTATATTTAACTTAACTCTAATTAATTGCGAACAATAAAAATGGAAAAAAGATACTTAGATACAATTTATTACAGTATATAGGAATGCATGTTCATGTTTGAATAATATAACTTTACTTAAACATCGCTTGTTACAGTTTACGTTACGAGTCCAAGCTGCTCATAACGCTCCCTGTAGCATTCAACTATTTATCCAGGGTAATAAATAGTTACAAAAATATAGTAAAATATAACCATAATAAATTAATGCACACAAATATATAATATCATAGGGTTATTGAATATTGTCCCGAGTAGAATTTTATATACATTTGTATTCTACGAGGGATAAACATCCGAAACATTCATGCAATAACCCTTTTATTGTGTAGCAAAGCCAAAATTTCTGTTAAGGTACATAGACACTAATATTTACATCCATGAGATTTTGTTTTAAATTGGCACAAATGAAGACCCTATCCTACACACTTGAAAACAACGGCAGTAGAATACCGAAGGAACAAAGCACAAGATTACACAAATCAAAGTCCAGAGACAAGGCAAAAGCAAGAACACCAAAAGACGGAAGACCAAAGACACCACATGCCCAAAAAAACACACGAACGTTACATATACAACACAAAAAACTAAAGCACTAACAGTGTGAACTCTCAATAAACAAGAGTGACATCAGGTGCCCCGGAAGGGTAAGCATGTCCTGCTCTACACACAGCACCCGTCACACGGTCAGTGAGGTATATGTTTTGAAAGATCTGTTAGGTAACTCATTGGTTATTGTCATTTTCTAACCCTTAGACAAATTAGCAATAAAAGGTATGGGTCACCATGCTAGTTTGTTCTAGAATCCAGGTCGAAGTTTTTGGCCATTGTTATGCCCCCGTCGTTAGGCGACGGGAGCATTTAACTTTTCTCTTGTCCGTACGTCCGTCCGTACGAATTTCCTTCCTCCGTCCGGACTTACGTCCGAAAATTTTCGTCAAGGATTTCTCAGCTTGTGTATGCAGTGATGATTTGATATTTGGTCTGAAGTTTTAGTATGATGAGTTGTACCGTGTCTCCCCTTGTCAAGTTAGTAACTCATCTACTTCCTTCTTGACGATAACTTTGATTTTTTTCCCATTATATCCACTATAGTCATATATTGAAATTTTTCGTCAAGGATTTCTCAGCTTGTGTATGTAGTTATGATTTGCTATTTGGCCTGAATCTTTAGTATGATGAGTGTATACCCTTTTCAAGTCCATAAATTATCTACTTCATGTTTGCCGATATATATCTGGCGGAGACATCAATGTCTCATGGACACAGCTAACAGGAATAAACCTTTTATCCATGAGAAGTTTTTGTACTTTTATTAATAGATCGATTATAATCTCAACTAAGGGAAACATGCTTTGAACGGGGATATTTCACAAAGTAACCGTAATGAACATTATTTACGGGAAAAGGGAGTTAATTCGCGGCAAATAAGACGAAATATCATATTTCACATTTAGTGAATCGATTATGACGTCACAAAGGAAACCCTATCGAAAATCCGTATTCGACTCTTATATTTTTCAGATGCGCGGTCAAAATTGCGCAGTACAACAGTGTCTATCTACCTTAAGGTAGATAGACACTAATATTTATATCCATGAGATTTTGTTGTAAGTCGGCACAATCGAAGAACCAATCCTATTTACCCGAAATCTGTAATAAAAATTATGAGTCACCATGCTTGCTTTTTCTAGAATTGAGTTCAAAGTTGGCTCACTTTTAGCCATTTTTCAAGTAAATTTACATAGAATGCACAGGGAAAATATGGAAAGGCAATTTTTAGCTCAATAGAAAAGAACTTTTCATCCATGAGAATTTGAAGTATTTTTGTGAACAGATAGTTTATGATGTAATTTATTGGTTACAATAGAAAAATGTATATGTCACCACGCTTTTAACGGAGATATTTTACAAAGTTTCCGGATTAAACATTATTTTCGGGAAAAGGGAATTAATTCGCGGTAAAGTAAACGAAATATGACGTTTCACATTTGTCATT